>SJYA01001566.1:3394914-3422777 GCA_006410615.1 Neotragus moschatus | reverse complement strand
CTCTTTTTTTGAAATAATAGACGTTGACTATGTAATCCTTGCTTTTACCTGAAGAGAAGACAAACATGCTCTCTCTTTTTTCTATTTCAAAACGTGAAGCCATCTCTTCCTGACTTGCCTCCTCTTCTTCTCGACATTCCTGTAACTGCTTCATCTTTTCCATGAGGGCTTCAACCTCAAAGAAGGAATCACTTACCTGAAACAAAAGTGCAATTAAGGCTGTTACATATGTCAAATATGGAATGAATTTTATTAAGTCTATCTCATAAGAATTTACATCTTAATATAAGAAAAATAGACCTTATAACTTTAATGCACATGAATGAATCAAAACCAATTACTTTGACCTATCATATATACAAATTTTAAAATTTAAAACAATAGAAAAAATTTTAAGAACATATTCTAATGTTTAAATTTTATTTCAAAAGTTAGTAATCGAAAAAAAAAAGTAATGTTACTACTGTCATTAAATTTAAAAAATTAAAATTTAACACTACCTGTCAGTTTAAAACAGAACTGAGTTACACTTTTACCTGCCCAGTGAAACAAATAAGGTATACAAAATATAAAGTGGTTTTACATCAACATTGTACACTGGGCATATTGTCAATAGACAGGCATACCTCAGATATATTGTGGGTTCAGTTCTAAACCATTAGAATAAAGCGAGTATCATAACAAAGCAAGTCAAGAATTTTTTTGGTTTTCCAATGCATATAAAAAGTTATATTTATACTATACAGTAGTCTATTAAGTGTGCAATAGTATTATGTCTAAAAAACAATGTACATACCTTAAAAAATTCATTACTAGAAATACTTAACACTTGGGGATAGGGAGCTTATCTACTAGAGAGTTTTTTTTAAAATTACATTATTTCACTATTATTTCATTTAATTGAGGGATAACTAGAAACAGTACTTCTTTAGCCTCGTACTAAATAAAAGGTGGGGAAAAAATCCAATTCTCAGCATCCTAGCAACAGAGGTACTCACCCTTAGTCCATTTTATAACCTTTAAACTTTGATAAATAATCAATGGCCATATGTGGGCCTCTCACATGAATCTAGATAGCTCAAAAGACGGTGAAACTGATGGTCTTGGGCCTTATCAGCACACCCCAGCACAGCAGTCAACCTTGGGAAAATGATTTTCCTTCCTGTGCTAATCTCAGCATATGTAAATGCTGCCTCTTACTTAGTACCTGATAAATGCTAAGCACTGTACTAGGACTTTTGCCTCTCTAGAGACATTTCACTTAAACTCTGCAATAACCTTGTGTTTGACCTTTATTTAGAAATGAAAGAATGGGGGGTCAGGGAGGGTAGATAACTTGCCAACAGTCAAATAATATGTTAATAGTCAAGTGTTTGTTAAAGTCAAACATAAACTCAACCTGTCCAAATCTGTCTTAAAGTAATAATAAAACTGAGAAAATCTGTACAAAGTACTGAGAGGCTGTAATGTTGTTTCTATTTGGAAATATAAACCCTTGCTCTTTCACTACAGCTAGAGAATGCAGAGGGAATTTTGACACATCATATATAGGAGTTAAAACTTGCTTATAGAAAATTCAACTCATTGTGATCTGTTTTCCAAGGAATAACAAAGCTGAGAAAATATAAATGCCAGAGAAGAAAAGGAATAGAGGTAAAAGCATTTTAATAAATTTACATTCACTTTTATATATATTTGTGGGAAGTTAAAACATAAAGAAGTATTTTAAAAGGAGAAATTCCAGATCAAAGCTGATTAACTCTTCTAAAAGAAAAACAATTGAGATGACAGCCTGTTTCTTTCGTGCAAAAGGGAAGAATGGGATGTGATCAGCAGCAGGCAGTTTGTATCAAGCTCTTCTTTCCTCAGTCTTCCCGCATCTCACATTCAGTAGCCATTCAATACTAGCTGGCTCTGGCGCATCCTGGTGGCTTCCAATCCTGAAGTTATTTGAATGTAGTCTCCTGGAGGGTCTTATAATTATATATGTCGTATAATTTTGTATATGTCCCTTAGCATCAGACACTATAATGCTCAGCATTTGGAGGCAGTCAAATACTTGTTGAATGAATAGACCGGGGATGGAGGGTGGCTAATACCTTTTTAAAAGGACTTAAAAGGGTAAATTTTCCTAAAAGCCAAGTAAAAAAATAATACAACAGCAATTACTGTGATTAGCCTTAGGACAATCCTGTAGCAAATAGGTACTTACCGAAACATTTCCTGCTGAGTTGACCTGCATCTCATCCACACTGTGATTGCCGTTTGTAATGTCACAGATGCAGTAGTTACTAACAGAAGGCGGTCTGAATGTGTGGCCACCGTCACAATGAATCTCTGGGCTGATCCCACAGCCAAATGTGAACGAGGCAAGAGAATGATAGTGTGTGAGTAGGACGACTGCATGTACCAGTTCTGCAAGGGACCAGCTATGCTCTTCAGCTTTTAAAAGTCCCTCGGGGAAAAAAATGAGAATATATTTTTATACTGGGGTATGGTGTTGGTGAAAGAATATAGTTCATCTTGGTATTTAACCTATTGAAAACAGGATTAATTACTGTATAAAACTTAGGATAAAGTGACAATTTGAGGCATGTAGAACTCAGAATTTGCTAATAAAAATTGAGCTTAACATAATCTGATATTGACTAATTCACTATTATTTTGATTATCTGAAATCTTGATTTAAAAATGCAGAATACATTTTGTTTAAGGCAGTTGCTGTGTTTCAGACAATGGATTATGAATGCATTAACTATGTTGTTAGTGTGAAGTCTCAAACCAAATGCAATAATTTGAGTTTAGTAGAAGCTACTGTGGAAAATATGCCTGTTTTTCTTTAATATTAGGCTTCCTCAAGGAATTTTTAAGATAGTGGTTTGAACAACTTGACTCTGAATATGTCTAAATCATCAAATTATATTTTAAAAATTATGCTCAAGGTAAAGTCTACAATTATTAAAAGTCTTACCAATCTGTTTCCATCCTGCTTCATTATCTATTTCATAGTATTGTATAATTTTATGTTGCTAGACATACAACAGAATTGCATTAATCATATTCAAATCATATCTCCTTGAAAATAAGATGCTTCAATTATATAATAGTATCTAAACTACTCTAGGGAATTCCCTGGCAGTTCAGTGGTTAGGACTCTGCACTTCCACTGCAGGGGGCACAGGTTTGATCCTTGGATGGGGAACCAGGATCCCACAAGCCTCGTGGAATGGCCAATACATTAGTTAAAAAAAAAAAAAAGAAATTAAAAAAAATTTCTACTGCATGGCAGATTCTTTAGAAAGTCAATCTACTTTTATTCTATTATCATCAGACAGTAAAGAATCTGCCTGGAATAGAGGAGACCTGGGTTCAGTCCCTGAGTCGGGAAGATCCCTGGGAGAAGGGAATGGCTACCCACTCTATAATTTTCTTGCCTGGAGAATTCCATGGAAAAAGGACCTGGTGGGCTCTAGTCTATGGGGTCACAAAGAGTTGGATATGAATGAGCAACCGTTTAACACTTTCAATAAATAGAACCAGAAGAAACTAGTTTAAGATGGTATTTTGCAAAGATATACAAGATTCCACTTTACATCAGAATGGCTAAAATCTGAACACTGACAACAGCAAATGCTGACAAGTATGTGAAGCAACAGCAATGCTCATCATTGATGGGAACACAAACTGGTACAGCCACCTCATCAGACAGTTTCACAGTTTTCTCACAAAACTAAACACAAGCTTACCATACAATCCAGGAATCCCAGTTATTTACCCAACTGAGCTGAAAACTAATGTCCATCAAAAAACCTGCATGTGAATGTTTGTAGAAGTTTTATTCATAATTGCCAAAAACTGGGAGTAACCAAGATGTCCTTCAGTAGGTAAATGGACAAACTGTGGTACATCCACACACTGGGGTATTTTTCAGCAATAAAAAGAAATGAGCCATCAAGTCATGGAGGAACCTTAAATGCATACTGACAAATAAAAGAAGCTAGTGTGTAAAGGTTATATACTGTATGACTCCAACTATATGACATTCTGGAAAAGGCAAAACTATAAAGACAATAAAAAGGGAGAGAGATGAACAGGAGATTTTTAGGGAAGTGAAACTATTTTGTATGACACCATAATGGTAGATAATATGACATTATGCATTTGTCAAAACCCACAGAACTGTACAACACAGTGAACCCCAAAGTAAATTACAGACATTATTAATTCATCAATTGAAGCAACTGTACTATGCTAATACTAGAAGTTAGTAATAAAGAAAACAATGTGTGTGTGTGTGGGGGGGGAGGGTGGAGGGTTGAAGTGGGTAGAATAAGGGAACTCCCTGTGCCATTTTTCTGTAAACCTAAAACTGCTTTAAAAAATAGACTATTAATGAAAATAAAACAGACACCCTAAATATATTCTCTGCTTACCTCAATATGTTCTTTGGTAATAAGCCAAGGTCTATGGGCTAACACTTTGTTAAGTTCTCCTAAATTCTGTAGTTTTTGAGGAGCATTCTCTAAACCATTAAGCCACTTGGGGTCTCCACCAACATGAAGGAAATCATTTACATGGAGATTCACTAAGTAGGAGCACTGATGTCTTGCTGCAGCCTAAGAGAAAACAAAAGATGATCCTAGCTATACATATTAAAATCTTGAACAACTACATGTCTTTTTTCTTCCAATGGGCAAAACAATTAATTTTTTGATGAGTATCTTCTCAAATTTTCCATATACTGCAGAAATGAAGTTTTCATACAGACATTCAAAAATTCACATATGCTATAGAAAACATCTCAAAAATATCCCATGAACAAAAAAATTTGATAAAAGTATTTGAATTTTAGAAAAATTTTATACCTACTGTCAGAACCTGATTAAGAAGAAACTTCAATTAAGATGCCAACCATAAAATAATGGAATATTTATAAATTGAACATGAGTAAAAACCACATGTCAATCTGAACTATTTATATAGTAGTGAAATAATCTTGTTTTCTACTTTATTTTCTTATTTAGTAGAAAATGGTTCTCAATAAGGGCTTCCCTGGTAGCTCAGCTGGTAAAGAATCCACCTGCAAGGCAGGGGACCCCAGTTTGATTCTTGGGTTGGGAAGATCTGATGAAGAAGGAAAAGGCTACCCACTCCAGTATTCTTGGGCTTTCCTGGTGGNAAAGAAATTAAAAAAAATTTCTACTGCATGGCAGATTCTTTAGAAAGTCAATCTACTTTTATTCTATTATCATCAGACAGTAAAGAATCTGCCTGGAATAGAGGAGACCTGGGTTCAGTCCCTGAGTCGGGAAGATCCCTGGGAGAAGGGAATGGCTACCCACTCTATAATTTTCTTGCCTGGAGAATTCCATGGAAAAAGGACCTGGTGGGCTCTAGTCTATGGGGTCACAAAGAGTTGGATATGAATGAGCAACCGTTTAACACTTTCAATAAATAGAACCAGAAGAAACTAGTTTAAGATGGTATTTTGCAAAGATATACAAGATTCCACTTTACATCAGAATGGCTAAAATCTGAACACTGACAACAGCAAATGCTGACAAGTATGTGAAGCAACAGCAATGCTCATCATTGATGGGAACACAAACTGGTACAGCCACCTCATCAGACAGTTTCACAGTTTTCTCACAAAACTAAACACAAGCTTACCATACAATCCAGGAATCCCAGTTATTTACCCAACTGAGCTGAAAACTAATGTCCATCAAAAAACCTGCATGTGAATGTTTGTAGAAGTTTTATTCATAATTGCCAAAAACTGGGAGTAACCAAGATGTCCTTCAGTAGGTAAATGGACAAACTGTGGTACATCCACACACTGGGGTATTTTTCAGCAATAAAAAGAAATGAGCCATCAAGTCATGGAGGAACCTTAAATGCATACTGACAAATAAAAGAAGCTAGTGTGTAAAGGTTATATACTGTATGACTCCAACTATATGACATTCTGGAAAAGGCAAAACTATAAAGACAATAAAAAGGGAGAGAGATGAACAGGAGATTTTTAGGGAAGTGAAACTATTTTGTATGACACCATAATG
The DNA here is from genome assembly GCA_006410615.1 of Neotragus moschatus. Taxonomy (NCBI): domain Eukaryota; kingdom Metazoa; phylum Chordata; class Mammalia; order Artiodactyla; family Bovidae; genus Neotragus; species Neotragus moschatus. The sequence continues at coordinate 3,416,715 of SJYA01001566.1, read as the reverse complement.
GTAGATAATATGACATTATGCATTTGTCAAAACCCACAGAACTGTACAACACAGTGAACCCCAAAGTAAATTACAGACATTATTAATTCATCAATTGAAGCAACTGTACTATGCTAATACTAGAAGTTAGTAATAAAGAAAACAATGTGTGTGTGTGTGGGGGGGGAGGGTGGAGGGTTGAAGTGGGTAGAATAAGGGAACTCCCTGTGCCATTTTTCTGTAAACCTAAAACTGCTTTAAAAAATAGACTATTAATGAAAATAAAACAGACACCCTAAATATATTCTCTGCTTACCTCAATATGTTCTTTGGTAATAAGCCAAGGTCTATGGGCTAACACTTTGTTAAGTTCTCCTAAATTCTGTAGTTTTTGAGGAGCATTCTCTAAACCATTAAGCCACTTGGGGTCTCCACCAACATGAAGGAAATCATTTACATGGAGATTCACTAAGTAGGAGCACTGATGTCTTGCTGCAGCCTAAGAGAAAACAAAAGATGATCCTAGCTATACATATTAAAATCTTGAACAACTACATGTCTTTTTTCTTCCAATGGGCAAAACAATTAATTTTTTGATGAGTATCTTCTCAAATTTTCCATATACTGCAGAAATGAAGTTTTCATACAGACATTCAAAAATTCACATATGCTATAGAAAACATCTCAAAAATATCCCATGAACAAAAAAATTTGATAAAAGTATTTGAATTTTAGAAAAATTTTATACCTACTGTCAGAACCTGATTAAGAAGAAACTTCAATTAAGATGCCAACCATAAAATAATGGAATATTTATAAATTGAACATGAGTAAAAACCACATGTCAATCTGAACTATTTATACAGTAGTGAAATAATCTTGTTTTCTACTTTATTTTCTTATTTAGTAGAAAATGGTTCTCAATAAGGGCTTCCCTGGTAGCTCAGCTGGTAAAGAATCCACCTGCAAGGCAGGGGACCCCAGTTTGATTCTTGGGTTGGGAAGATCTGATGAAGAAGGAAAAGGCTACCCACTCCAGTATTCTTGGGCTTTCCTGGTGGCTCAGCTGGTAAAGAATCCACCCACAATGCGGGAGACCTGGGTTCAATCCCTGGGTTGGGAAGATCCCCTGGAGAAGGGAAAGGCTACCCACTCCAGTATTCTGGCCTGGAGAATTCCATGGACTCAACAAAGTGTAAATATATACTAGTTTTCCTATTATTTAGAAAGAGGAAAAATAGGTACTACTTAACAGGAATCCAGTTGGCAGTTGGAATATAAGTATTTATTCCTGTGTTTGAAGCATTAACCATATCTTAAAAAGATTAATAAAGCAGGGAGAAAGAATTTTTCACTGAATGTTTACAAACCATTATTCCAATGTAGTGCCGATAATGAAGGGGTAATGGCCCATCCATTTGGAGTAAATAGTGTTGAGTTTTTAAGAAACTTTCTAAATACTGTGGATGAAAAACCATCACTAAGGTAATATTATCCAAACGACCCAAAGCAGCAAAAGAATCTGTAAATAAAGTATGCATCTGTGCGTCTTCACTCCCCACTTGGAGAATCTGTATGAAAGAGAGGAAAACCATAGTTACAGAAATTGTAAATCAGTGTTATACTGGATGCTTGGGGCTGGTGCACTGGGACGACCCAGAGGGATGGTACGGGGAAGGGGGAAGGAGGAAGGAGGGGGATTCAGGATGGGGAACACGTGTATACCTGGGGCGGATTCATGTTGATGTATAACAAAACCAACACAATATTGTAAAGTAATTAACCTCCAATTAAATAAATTTATATTAAAAAAAAGAAAACACGGAAGGGGAGAAATAAAGCATGCATAAACTACATTCTGTGTGTCATTTAGAAGCAGATTAAATTTGGCTTAAGAAAGGGAAGTTATAATTCTACAAATTTAACTCAACTGGTTGCAAGATAGAAGAATAAAAGTCACATATCATGTAGCAGGGGAGAAACAACAAAGGCTATCTAGATAGGCTGCTTGTAGACTTGGCCAGAATCCAGATAAAGAAGCAGATTTAGATTATCAAATTTGCAGAGCTTGCAGACACTAATGCCTTTCCTTTTAACAACATCTACTCTCCCACAATTTACAGAGAACAAAAATTAACTAACAGTAAACGATCCTTGTGAAAACAAGCATTTACATATTTAGAATTAAAGATCTAAGCTAGCATTGATACCAGCCTGTGGAGTTGGCCAAGACCAAGTAACTCAGTGTATGGGCACACTTAAATAACATCTAAAGATAAGCAGGTAGTATATCATTGGTCAAAAACAAGTCTTGCCTTTGCTTGACTAATTATGGGTGTTAGAAAAGTGCCATCAAATACTAGAAATCAAAGTGACTATAATAGCTTTCTAATTCCACAGATTCACTGCCAAAGCATGATGATTAACAATGATCAACTCTGTATAAAGCATATTGTTGACCAGCAATTGTTCAGATGCCAAGATGTGGGCCATGAAAGCTTTTCCTTAAAAGCATACAGTTCACTATGTACTTTCACAAACAACATACCTCCTTTTCTGGGATGAATCTGCTTGGTCCGTGTCCTAGTGGTCGAGGAATTCTAATTCCAAGTTCCTAGAAAGGAAAATTACACCATCTCAGGCCTCTAGCAGTAAACAACATGAACTGAGGCCACAGGAATGGGAGAGAAAAACAACCAGTTGAACAGAGCCTGGCTTGTTTTGGTGGTTTGTTTTCATGACCATATATATATCAGCTCCTCTTTTTGCATCGCATAACTGACAACAGTTTATAATAAGACTCTGACCAGAAACAATAAAACCTGTTTCACTAAAACCGGAGTTTTGCATAAAGTACTTGGCAGAAAGTCTAGGACAGAAAGTTCAGCACATAGCAGCCAACCCTGTGGATTCTCAGTGATACAAAATAAGACCAGTGTGTTTATACATCTAAAACCCAACCAACCAAAATATCAATCCCTGTGCATCTTATCAGGAAATGAAAAAGTCATAACCTCTACCTAGATGTCTTAAACTGAAAGAAGTGTAATTATTATTGCATCTACAATAATACTTTATAAGAACAGAAATATTATGAAAAATAAAAATTATTTAAACCCACAAAAGAGAAAGTACTGCAGGACATGGTTTCTCTGTGGTTGAGTAAAACAATCTTAGAGAAATTAATTTTATAAGTTTTCCTTAAATTTTTAATTTATAGGATCTCATTCATTTATATTTTTGAGCTCAACAAATTAAGAAATAAATGGTTTTCTACTCTTTGACATAGGGAACCTAGAATTCTGTATTTTCTGTGACAATGTAGTATGGTTAACAAAAATAGCTTTCCCCTCAATGTAACATGCCTATAGAAACAAAACCAAAATGTAATTCAGCCTTTTTTTTTTTGAGTTCATGTCCTATCTATCTAGTCTCTAGGCAAACAAACCCCCACCTTCTTTAACAACTAAATATTAACCCTTGCTTATATAATTACATACAAATACTATTTCCACTGTTTCTTTACTGCTTCCAAAAGTCCTTCATGATACAAACCAGATGCTTTTCTTCTAAAGGAGAAAAAAAGGTGTGTGTGTGGGGGGGGGCGGGGCACAGTGATACAGACAGAAAAGAACATATGGCAGCAATTCAAGAAATTTGGTCCAAGTGAATGGAAACTTTTTGAGCAGAATTGATTTAGGCAGGCAGGAAAAAATCGAAGAGAATCTTAATCAGTAAAACTCGAGATTCAGATTTGAAGTAGGCTCTATTTGCAAACTAAATCTAAAATTTTATATAGGTTTCAAATAATTTTGTATTAGAGGTGATTTTTTACTCTGATGATTACAGACTTATACTGAAGATAGTAATGTCTATTAACCATATCCTTCACTTGAGGAGGCACTAAATTTACTGGCCCAGCTATATATATGTCTCAATTTAATATACTATAATAAATGCAAGGAAAAAACCCCACATTCCTTCTATTCAATATAGAATCTTGGCACAAATGCAGCTATTTATATAAAATGATGACTTGGCCTTTCTAACTACTGAATTTCTGATCTAATTACATACATTTCAAAGAAAACATTCTGGGCAAGATTTCAAGGCTAAAATTAATATTTATCCTTTTTAATTTCTTTACTGTCTTATTTAAACAAAATGTATTTTAGCAACACACCCCACTTTTCAGGGTTTTATTATTCATTTTATACATAAGACACTACTCCTGCAACTTTAGTATACAAAAAGATGTCATTTCAAAGGAAGAGAAATGGACTATTCAAAAAATGATTTTGATACAACTGGAGACCCACTCAGAAAAAAGTGAAATTGGAACCTTAAATCATACTTTACTTCACAATAAATCATATATAAGTAAAAAAAAATTACAATATTAGAAGAAAATACTTGTGGAGTTAGATCTAAAAATGCAACAAAACCCAGAAGTCACAAAATGTAAGACCGATAAGTTTGATGACATAAATATACTTTCATATGGGAAAAATAAACATATATAAAGTTAAACAGAAAACTTGGAAATATGTTTGCAACTCACACAGACAAGGGCTTTTTTAAAAAATACATAATGACAAAGCACTAAGAAAACCCCCCAAGAACCTGATAGAAAAAATGAACGGACATGAACAGTTCAAAGAAAAGGAAATATAAACGTCTGAAAAAATGGTCAATCTATGCAAAACTGCATTTAACTACACTGAAATACAATTTTTCACCTAAAAGACTGCTTAAGATCAAAAAGTTTGATGATAGACTATGTTGGAGAGGGGGTAGAGCAAGAGGTATTCAATATTTATACATCTCTGATGGGAATGTTTTGAAATGTAAGGAAAAAAGATCAAGAAATATATAAGAAGTACAAATTACTGCAACTTCCAGGAGGGCAATCTGAAATAATGATCAAAATTTAAAAGTTACATACCCTAATTGACAACTACATCCTAGACATTAACTCACATTTTTGAAATGTCATATGTAAAAGTATAATCACTGTCACACTGTTTACAATTGTATAAGATATAAAACCATCTAAGTGCTCATCAATAGAGGACTGTTTCAATAAAGTTTAGTATGACCATAGACTAGAACAGCATGCTGCTAAGTCTTCAGTCGTGTCCGACTCTGTGCGACCCCAAAGACGCAGCCCACCAGGCTCCCCCGTCCCTGGGATTCTCCAGGCAAGAACACTGGAGTGGGTTGCCATTTCCTTCTCCAATGCATGAAAGTGAAAAGTGAAAGGGAAGTCACTCAGTCGTGTTGGACTCCTAGCGACCCCATGGACTGCAGCCTACCAGGCTCCTCCATCCATGGGATTTTCCAGGCAAGAGTACTGGAGTGGGGTGCCATTGCCTTCTCCTAGAACAGCATGAGGTCCTTACAAAGAATGAAGCAGCTGTATACAAGTTGGCTTTAAAAGATATAGAATATATTATGTAGGGGGGAAAAAAGCAAAGTGTATATATTACTATTTGTGAGGAAAGGAAAATAATTAGAAACTCCATTTCTAGGACTTTATCTTACCACATACATTAGCATCATGTGGTTTGTATGTGTATATTTTTAAAATATGACCAGATTGTTAGTACACAGGCTTCAAAACAAAGAAGTTTATTACTTTGGTTTTATTTCTATACCAAATAGTTTATATATCAAACTATTAATGTTGCAACACTAACTTTATAATCACCCCACTCCGGTACTCTTGCCTGGAAAATCCCATGGATGGAGGAGCCTGGTGGGCCGCAGTCCATGGGGTCGCAAAGAGTCAGACACGACTGAGCGACTTCACTTTCACTTTTCACTTACATGCATTGGAAAAGGAAATGGCAACCCACTCCAGTGTTCTTGCCTGGAGAATCCCAGGGATGGGGCAGTCTGGTGGGCTGCAGTCTATGGGGTCGCACAGAGTCGGACATGACTGAAGCGACTTAGCAGCAGCACCAGCTTTATAATTCTAAGCAAGTGCCTATCAATGTTTCAGAAATGGAATCTTTTCCTATAGGTATGCCAAGGGTCTTTACCAGTGGTCCTACATAATTCTCAAGTCATTGAAAGTCTATCCCTATAGCCAAATTTAGTAGCTATATTGGTATCACTGTTTCCCCTCTTCTTTGCCTTCACAGATCAAACCTTTCCTTCCCAGTTTCTTTAGAAATTTCTTTTTAAGAGTGAAAAATTGTTTTAAAACAAGATGTTAAGAAAAAGCAAACATTCATAGGAATGGATTATAGACCTACTATGCTAATAACTGGGCTTCCCTTGTGGCTCAGCTGGTAAAGCATCCACCCACAATGCAGGAGACCTGGGTTCGATCCCTGGGTAGGGAAGATCCCCTGGAGAAGGGAAAGGCTACCCACTCTAGTATTCTGGCCTAGAGAATTCCATGGACTACAGTCTACAGAGTCACAAAGAGTCCGATATGACTGAGTGACTTCCACTTTTTATGCTAATAACCTCTCAGTGTTAAGATTACATTCATTCCTTGATGAGGTACCAGTCTAACAGGAAAGCAGGGGACAGAAAAGAGAAACTGAAGGAAAGGAATGGAAAGGAGTCTCTGATATTCAGTACTCCAATTTCATTATTTTACTTAAGGCTGCTGCTGCTGCTGCTAAGTTGCTTCAGTCGTGTCTTGACTCTGTGCGACCCCATAGACAGCAGCCCATCAGGCTCACCTATCCCTGGGATTCTCCAGGCAAGAACACTGGAGTGGGTTGCCATTTAAGGCTAGTTCTAGGTAAAACAGAATTTTATGAGCTCTGAGCTGTATCTCAATTTATCCAACTCAGATTCTATCAGAAAGCAGATAATTGATTCCATCTAGCTTCCTGTTGCACACAAACTGTTCTCTAACTTCTGGAAAAAGTAAACAGGTGACAGTTATCTTGAAAACATCCATGGAGTCTGTTTCTAGAGTTGGTGTCTTTAATTACTCTCAAGAGTTTCTTTAAGAGTTTTTAAAGATCCCTTTAGATACCACTGTTGTTATACAATAGAATTCTCAACTTCTAAAGGGTTAAAAGTTTCTATTTACTGGAAAACTCACTTTTGAAACACTTCTTTTCCTAGTCATATGACAAAATAGTTGCTACCCTGTTTTCTAGTATTTTTTTTTTTTTTTTTTTAAGGCACTATGGGTCTTCAATAGTTGGCTTATGGAAAGCCAAACTAAGTGCCTTTCATAACTTCCTAAAGGTTACTTCAATTGTGTCTTCATATGTATCTAAGAAACTGAATTACAGATTTAGAACAAATTTTCACCAATTTAGATTCAAGGAGGCAGAAGTTGCCAACAGCTAATGACCTTGTTGTGAAGCAGATATATATGCTAATCACAGCACAAAAACCTCACTGGTTCCTGGTGAAGGTGTGGCTGAGAAATCTAACATAGGAACTAACAGTCCTCTCCTCTCAACAGTCCTCCTAATCAGCATCTTTGAAAGAGACAGCAACAGCTTCTGCCATCACAACATTTCTGCAAATCTCTGACGTGTTATCTTTTTCCTCTCCAGTGTATGATACTAACATACTAATTTTCACAACATGAAAATTCTCAGCAAATGTTGACAATACCACAGAATGACTGATAAATGTAATATATTCACTATATAAATCTGTTTATGTACTGAATGTATTGTTCTAATCAGATTTTTCAAATTTGTCAGAGATACATTTATGAATCTATATCTTTAAGCAAAGGAATGGACAATTTGCTGCAAACGCAAAACGAGAGCATTTACTGGCTTAAACATCTATCCATTTGAAAAGTAAAAACAATCAGATCTCTCGAATCATTTTATTTTTTCTCACTGCACTTGGTGCATTTTAAAACTATCTAGATGTCTTAATACTGATAATAGCAACAATGATGTTAACTTTGATGTGTAAAACATTACAAAAGCAGTTCTTTTTGAAACATTTCAACAAGGCAAAAATATACTGTGTAAAAAATAAGAGTTCCCATCCCACTCTCCCTTGTTTATGAGAATCATTGCCTATAGCTGGGTGCTAGCCTTTTGACATTTGAAATTTTTAAATAGAAATGAAGAAATCCAAAAGCCTTATAAAGAAATCTTCCTATGTACTAAAACAAAATGCACTAGTGCTTCTTCTAGATTTGTCACTAACGGTTATAGGGAATTTAGAAATATTTAAAGTTCAGGTATCTCTTTTTCCAGTGTCTGGTATTCTATGAACTACATCCTAGAAAAATAAAAACTCAACTGACTTCGAAGTACTGGATTTATAAGGCTGACTTAGGCTCTTATGTGTGCTCTACACTTTAGTCAGGAGTTCCTTTTCTGGAAGGTGTTTTAACTTAAAGGCACTGTGGAAGTTTGCTATTTGAAAGAGTTCTGTTATTAATTCTTTTGTGAAGTGAATAGTTTTCTTATAAAGCACTACCTCCTAATTTATGTTCCCACTTGTTGGATATTTTAAAAATGAAATACAACTATACAAAGCTGCCTGGTCTCCTGAACACAATCCCATAGGCTCTATAATCAATGTATAAGATAAAATGTATCTCTTTATCTTCTAGTTTACATGGCTATATTTAGAGATTCTAGATCTGGGCAAGAACCAGGATTCTACACACAAATACCACTAGAAAGAACAGATTCAAGCACAATCATGAGGCTCACGTCTCAAAATGACAAAAGATCTGTTACGGCCTGCAAACAGAAATTGTAAATGATATTTCAACACTTTTGAACAGTTTTCCCTCTACAGTAAAGTTTCAAAGCAACAGTCATGAGACTCTTTTTAGGTTGCTGTATTATCTGGAAACAAGAAGCACGCTATGTAAACATGAATGTTAAAGTACAGAAGTGTTTGGTGTTCTACAACCTTCAGGAGAAAGTGTCTTCATTCACACATGAATATATGTGGTATACTCAGTGTTGACTCCATTTACAAAAAAACATATAAAACTAACAGTCATTTTAGTGGGCAATAGTGCAGAGAAATTACCTCATATTTACATTTCTTGAACTAAGTCAATACTTAAAACAATCTGATTTCAATTCAATTTTAACTACTATTTCTCTTTCTCCCTTGCTACTATTTGAATTAAAGGCTAAAATTTGAGTTAAAGTACTAGTAACTTTAAATTGGGGTCCTAGGGACTTACCTGGTGGTTCAGTGGCTAAGAGTCTGGTCTCTCAATGCAGGGACCCTGGGTTGAATCCCTGATCAGGGAACTAGATCCTGCATGCCACAGGATATTCGATTGGTGCCCTCTTTGCAACCACTTAGGAAAAATACAAAATGTCACAATTATATAGCTCTTTCTGAGCCAATTCAGACACAAAAGAAATGCTAATAAACAAGAGTAAACGCTGTGCATAACGTCATAGAGCTGGCAGAACATAGTTATTCCAGGCAAAACTGACTAAGATGCATTTTTTTCTTTTTTAAAGTAAAAGGCAAAGAGTGAGGGTCACCAAATAATCTGTTTTGACAAGACGCTGAGGGTGGAGGGGTGGAATCCACAGGCTGTTCTACCTCGGGACTAGAGTTTGTTCGGTTTCTGACTTGTGGAGACTTGTACAGAAGACAACGTTATTTACGTTTTGGAGACTTCCATTTAAATGATCCAGACAGCTTTATCTTCCAGCCGTGGCACTTTCTGCCCGGGGACGNACACAGAAAATCATCCAATTTGCAGCAATATGACATACCCTCCAAGATAAACTGATTGTACATGAGTAATTTGGAAACATAAATGACTTGATGTAGGGATTGTGAGCAATAAAGCTACTTAATGAGGGCAGTATGTGAAAAATGATGACTCTGGTTCTAGAAGAGTTGAGCTGTGATTTTATTTTCTGGAAAGAAAACAGCAGTGAGGGTTAGTTGTCTAGTAACCTTGTCTGATATTAAAATTATATTATTTGCAAAATGGAGAATGTTTGCCTTACTGTTGCATTGCTGCAAATTGGATGATTTTCTGTGTTTATTTTTGCCTGTTTGTGGCTGAGTGGGCATTATACTGTTTTGTTGTTGTTGTTATTGTTTTGTGGCTCAGTGCTTCCAAGAGCACTTGGAAGTCTCTATAGCCTTTTATTCTATGTTAATATTAACNTGGAGAATGTTTGCCTTACTGTTGCATTGCTGCAAATTGGATGATTTTCTGTGTTTATTTTTGCCTGTTTGTGGCTGAGTGGGCATTATACTGTTTTGTTGTTGTTGTTATTGTTTTGTGGCTCAGTGCTTCCAAGAGCACTTGGAAGTCTCTATAGCCTTTTATTCTATGTTAATATTAACCTCCAATTGCTTTTCTTGACCAGATATTTGGGTGCTTCAGCAATTTATAAAAAGTATATGAGAACATATAATCTTATTTATCTGGAGAAGATAAATAAAAAGTAACCATTTTAACCTTCTACCTTTTAATGAGAGGCAAGGTAAAAGCATGTATCTAGCTAATGCAAAAATGGTTTAAAACATTTAAATGCAAATTAGAACTGCAAACTGTGTGTACATGTGTATATATTCATATGTATATATGTATACATATATGTTCATATCTGATACTTCATGCTTCATAAATTTTGAAGATACATGTGTTGAAATTTAATAGGAAGCTCCCATTAGGATTTTTTTTAAAAGATAATTTCAATTTATTTTGATGTTGCCTTACATAAAAAGAAAAATAATTTTAATATATTCTAATTCAGTCCTACCGAGGCCCTTCAAGTCATTAGATAGTACTAATTTTTGCTTTTTGATAGAGCAGTAACTGAATTAGTCACTCTCTTCTATAACATAAAAAGGTTGTCTCCAAATAAATCTATTAACCAAGAGTTCCAACAACTGTATTGACCTGCAAATATTATGCAGATCTCATTTCTGAGATTTTTTACAAATCATTTAATAAAAAGTTCATATTTTCCAAAGATTTCACTACTTGAGTTGGCCAGATATCCTGAAGGTACTTCTCTTAATGAACTTCCAGTGCTAAGCATGTAATAAACCTCCTGAATACTAATTAGTAATTGGAAAGGACACAGGCTATCATTATAGGCTAGCAGCTATTTACAAAGTCTACTATTTAAACATTTCATTTCAACATTTTATTTCTTCAATGAAGAATCCTGACATCTAATCCAAGAAGTAGTAGTAATTTTGAATTTCTCCTTTCATCTAGAAATGTTCTGGGCACTCCCTGGTGGTTAGGTAGTTAGGACTACATACTTTCACTGATGAGAATGTGTGTTCAGTCTCTGGTTGGGGAACTAAGCTCTTGCAAGCTATGAGACATGGCCAAAAATGTACGTACATACATACATGCATAAATGGGCTTCCCTTGTGGCTCAGTGGTAAAGAATCCACCTGGCAATGCAGGAGACCAGGAGAAGCGGGTTTGACCCCTGGATCTGGAAGATCCCCTGGAGGAAGGTATGGCAACCCATTCCAGTATTCTTGCCAGGAAAATCCTATGGACAGAAGAGCCTGGCAGGCTATGGTCCATGGGGTCACAAAAAGTTGGACATGACTGGAGGGACTGACCACACACATACATAAATTTTGGGGGTTAATCTACCCAGCTCAACTGTATCAAAGTGAGGTTTTTGCACTTGACATTAGCAGTAATGATCTCAATGTTAACTGCCCCAGAACTAGATGGTGAAAGTGAAAGTGAAGTCGCTCAGTTGTGTCTGATACTTTGTGACCTCATGGACTGTAGTCCACCAGGCTCCAAGGTCCATGGGATTTTCCAGGCAAGAATACTGGAGTGGGCTGCCATTTCCTTCTCCAGGGGATCTTCCCAACCCAGGGATTGAACCCGGGTCTCCTGCATTGCAGACAGATGCTTTACTGTCTGAGCCACTAGGGAAACCCATGGTACACCCATGTAAAAAACAAGAGTTGTGTTAAATGACTTGATCTGAGCAGAGAACCATGAAGCATGAGAGTCCAGACTTGGAGTGGTGGTTCAAGATGGGCTTCCTGAAGTAAGTGATATCTGAGCCTAGGGCTTAGAGGGTTAATAGAGAGGCCTTGGAAAGAAAATTGGTGGAGTATTTGGGAGAGTAAAGACAGAGTTCTAAGCAAAGAAACTAGCACTGTGCAAAGGCCCAGAGGCAGGGGAGAGGGAAGCTGAATAAAGGAAGTTCACTGGTGTCTGGTGGAGAAGGGAATGGCAACTCACTCTAGTATTCTTGCCTGGAGAATCCCCTGAACAGAGGAGCCTGGTGGGCTACAATCCATGGGGTCACAAAGAATCAGACACGACTGAGCGACTAACACAACAACAACAACTGGTGTCTGGAGGGCTTCCCTGGTGGCTCTGCTGGTAAAGAATCCACTTGCAGTGCAGGAGACCTGGGTTCAATCCCTGGGTTTGGAAGATCCCCTGGAGAAGGGAATAGCTACTCACTCCAGTATTCTGGCCTGGAGAATTCCATGGACTGTATAGTCCATGGGGGGGGGTCACAAAAATTGGACATAATTGAGCGACTTTCACTCACTCACTCACCGGTGTCTGGAGCAGAGAGTTTGGAAAGTACTGTTAGGTCAAATAGTAAGGAGGGATCTTGTTTAAGATTCATTAAGGACAATACATTTCATTCTTAAGAGTACTGTGGAGTTACTAAAAGTTTTAAAGAGTGTAATGACATCAAATTTGCATTTCAGCTAAGGTTCAGGCAGAACTAAAGGTAGAAAGATGTGTTATGAAGATTGTTGAGGCAACTGTGGCAAAGGCAAGATGGTGTTCTGAAGAACAATGGAAATGAAGCAAAGTGCAGGGATGAAGGTGGATTTCTCTCTCTTGGGGCTACACAGGTGATATAGTGGTAAAGAATCCACCTGCCAATCCAAGAGACACAGAAGTCATGGGTTCAATCCCTGGGTCGAGAAGATCCCCTGGAGTAGGAAATGGCAACCCACTCAAGTATTCTTGCCTAGGAAATCTCAAGGATAGAGGAATCTGGCAGGCTATAGTCCACGGGGTCACAAAGAGCTGGACACGACTAAGCACGCAACCACCATGCACTTGAGAAAGGAAATGATGTCTTATAATCTTGTTTTTGAAATTCAGGAGATAAATCTCAAATTGTATGCTCTCTTGACCCAGTGGCTTCCCTAAACCTATTAGACTTTTAAAAATATAGTCAATTCATGAAAAAGAATAGATATATTTTAATAGAATACTAGTCAGGGCAAAAGGTGTAATTACACTTTCATTGGCCACATATTAAACCTTGAATTTTTTTAATTAACTAAAGAAATTGAAAGTGAATTAAAGTACTATAGATATATAGATCTATTCTTCAGAATAGAAATATTTAATAATTGATTAGACACACATAACAATGATTTCAGCCATTAAACCAAACAACTCTTTTAAGAATGGGAGTGGGATTTGTTAGATTTATGTAGTTTAAGCTTCTTGAAAAAATGCCCTATTGTCACTTAAAACATTTTTTATTTGGAATGAATTCTGGTTTATAATATTACTTCTGCTTACTAATTTTGTCTAGATTTTCCTCCTCTAGTTGATGTCTTCCTGTTTCTTATAAATAGTTTGCCTGCTAAGCACTTTTTTCCTTTCAACACATGTTTTGGGTACATTGAGATCCTTTCTCTTATTTGCCCTCTACTTTTTTCACTTCTTTAATTTTTAGAATTATGTTACTTATAAAGAAGCAAGAATGTTAACAAATTTTTGCTCTCTTTTCTCCTTCAGGGTTTCTTCTTTTAGAAATGAACCATTTTAAATTTTTATATAGGGTTTTAGAAACAGACCAGCACTCATATTTGTAAATAAGATATTCCAAATAGTGTCAGTAGTTTTAAATTAGAAAATCACTTTCCCCAAAGAATAAGCATGGTAAGCCATGGTCAGGCTTTCCAGACTAATGATAATAAGACCAAAATATCAGACACTAAGGATTTTACACATGTAGTTCAGTTCAGTCGCTCAGTCATGTCCGACTCTTTGCAACCCCATGAATCGCAGCACACCAGGTCTCCCTGTCCATCACCAACTCCCGGAGTTCACTCAGACTCACATCCATCGAGTCAGTGATGCCATCCAGCCATCTCATCCTGTCGTCTCCTTCTCCTCCTGCCCCCAATCTCCTCCTGCCTTACACATAGAAGGCAGATACAATTATTTCTATTTAAAAAATCTGTAAAACAGAAACATGAAATATTGGTAATTCATCCAAAGTTGTAAAAGTAGACTGAGTTTAGAACCCTAGGTCTGTCTGAATCCAAAGCAGCAGAAGCTAGGCTACTGCTTTTAATGAATATTTTAAAAATTAGAATAATTTTGTGTGTTAGCCTAAGTTCTTGATTCTGATAGCAAGAGAAGAAGGTAGGCAGAAAGAAAAATGTATCCCTTTTGTGAGATCTAGTTATCTCAGGGTGAGATCTGGTTCAAAAAAAAAGGAAAGTAAAAAGCAATCATGGAATCAGTGGTCTTGGTCTTTGAGAGCTGCTTTCTTCTATTTCTCTACTCCTATCATTCCTTAGTGTCTTCTCAGACCTTTGCTGACTTCATGCTACCCCAAACTCCCCTACTACATAACTCACCTGAGTCTACCCAAACTCCTACCTGCTCCTCACATTACCACTGTTTTTCTTAGAATAACTGGTAGGTATTAGAAAGAGAATAGGTTTCTTAAACTAACTCACACATATTGTTGTATGACATTTCATGCTAATTTAGTCAGTCTGTCTCAATAGAATGTAAAATCAGTATTTGTCTTGTTCATTGCTGTATTTCCAATGTCTTAGTGCCCAGCACACAGTAGACCTTCAATAAGAATGTAATGAATGAACTCCACAAAGATGATTCCATTAAAAAAGAAGTGGGCAGAGCAGTGGGTAAACGGCGGTGCAGGCGTCATGGTCTTCCTCAATGCGCCACTCTGGCTGCGGAACCGCATCACCGACCGCTGCTCGAGGGTTCAGGAGGTGCTGAAGCACGTGCGGCACTTCCAGGGGAGGAAGAATCGGTGCTGTCGGCTGGCCGTCAGGGCTGTGACGGGAGCGTTCGTGCGATGCATGCGAGCCCGCAGTCTGAAGAAAAGAAACCTGCGGACGCTCTGGATTAATCGAATTACAGGTGCCTCCCAGGAACATGGTCTGAAATACCCAGCATTCATCCTCAATTTGATTANACTTCCAGGGGAGGAAGAATCGGTGCTATCGGCTGGCCGTCAGGGCTGTGACAGGAGCGTTCGTGCGATGCATGCGAGCCCGCAGTCTGAAGAAAAGAAACCTGCGGACGCTCTGGATTAATCGAATTACAGGTGCCTCCCAGGAACATGGTCTGAAATACCCAGCATTCATCCTCAATTTGATTAAGTGCCAGGTGGAGCTCAACAGGAAAGTACTTGCAGATCTAGCCATCTATGAACCAAAGACTTTTAAATCTTTGGCTGCTTTGTCCAAAAGAAGGCGAGATTTGTTGCTGCCTTGGGGGATGGGAAGGAGCCTGAAGGAATTTTTTCCAGGGTGGCACAGCACTATTGAGGGGGATGCTGATACCAACGGCCCTTTGAGCATCCCCCTGTGATGATAATACTAAAATAGGGACTACAAGGATTTGTGTTAATTTATATGTCAGTTACAAGCCGGAGAGAAAAGGACTTGTTCTTGCCTCATTGGCACAGGTTCAGAAATCTCACATGGATTATGTAAATAAAGTTTCTGTGATGTTTGAGTTTAAAAAAAAAAAAAAAGAAGTTTAACTCAACTGATAGCTTAATAATGAATTTCAACATTCATATTATAAAAGATTTGGGCCATCCAGACAAACACTCTTGGAGGCTTTGGGGTCACTATTTAGGCAGGCAGGCAGGCTCTGCTTGGGAATCAGCTTGTCCTTTCCAGCTCTAACAAGCAAATTCTATTTTTCATTGTCTTTTCTCATCAGGAACTCCAGGTATTCCCAAGCTCCTTTGATTTTTCTGTTCCTGTTCTCCTATACTGCCAAGATAGAGGCTATAAAGGTTTGGGCAATGGTACACATGGCTCACTTGTTAAGTCAGGCAGGTACTTACAAGTCAGATACCGCCTGTATTCATACCATCGTTTGACAAATTTATGAACATTTTAAAGCCCAAGTCTGGCTTTAAACATCCACAGGCTTATCTAAAGTGAAATACTGGAAAGAAAGTGACAGTTGAGATACAAAAGTTAGATGGAAGAATTCATTCACTACAACTTTTAGAGGCTAATTACTTTTTAGCACTGTTTTAAGGTAAATAAGAAGAAATAGGTTTAACTTGGAACAGGACAAGGTTCAGAAAAAAGGTGAGTGTAGTGGGAAATTGAGAGTTAGGACTTTTCTCCATATGTTCTTAGGAGTTCAATTTATAAACTTAAGATACCAACTTAAAAAAAAAGTAATAGAAGATACTTAATGTATGACATGTTCAAGTAGAAATATTTCTCAGACTATGCATATATGTTATATTTAAAGTAGTTTTTGAGGGGCCAGATTTAATCTCTACCTAAAAACATATGTGAAAATATTTTTTAAATTCTCAAAATGCTTCTCTTTGTGGACACTAGACATGTTTAAATATGTAACCTATAATTTTAAGGAATATATTGGTCTGGCATAGTATTAAAAAAATTGTCTTTCCAAAACAGAATAAAATCAAATGTAGTGTCTTCAACTTATCCTGAGCCCACAGACTTTATAGAACTGAATTTACCCATAGTTAAAGAGTTTAGGCTAAATGCATATTAGTAAGGCATCAGCTTAATCATGTCTGAATTTTGAATGTTTTATTCATACGAGAGATAATTTTCATTCAAAGAAACAAAATCCTAATGACAATGTTCTAAATCTTTCAATCAAGTTATTTTTTGTTTATAACAGCTATCCTGACTTCTCTATCCATGCCCCTTCACCATGATTAGTACTACCAAGCAGTGAATAGAGTTCAATAATATGTTTTTCTAACACAGCTCAAAGAACCCTCTACTGTGTTCCTTTGTGACAATCTTTAGTTGAAGGTCCTTTAATCCTTTAAATCACCTTCTTTCTTTGCCTCCTTCGGAGATATCCTGTTTTTCAAGAGGGTATTAAGTTGTAGATCTTTAACTTGGTCACAAAGTACAAGGCCACATCTACAAACTACTTGCATGCTATTAAGTGTTTCAGAAATAAAATGGCATTTCACTGTACTTTCATATCTGTTCTTCTGCCCTCCAAAACTCTCACTGCACCTCTGTGGGCCACGTTTCCCTTTGTCTAAAGGATGTGAGTACATTCAGGACATCACAGTTGACACATAAATTTATTTTCACTTGTTATTACTATCTTTCTGTTTAGATAAAAATACTCAAAAAACGAATAATGCAACTTTAAAAATTATTTTTTTACATGAGTTTAAGTTTGAACAGAATTCAAGATCATTTCATTTGTAGTGACAGAAAAATCTGATTTTCCTAATTTTTGGCAAATAATTGAGAAATACAAAAACAGGATTTTATTCAGACATTACAAGTTGGAGAAGGTAGTATTCTTTTTAAACTCATTATATCTTTAATTAAAAAAATATATTTGGGCATAGATTTATGTATGGATGTCAGTGCTGTTATTTTATCAGTTAACAGAAATCTTAATACTACGTAAACACTGAGCAGTCAGTCATTTATTATCTATATTTACTGAATGCCAACTATATGCATTTAGTTTCTTAAATCTATGGGCAAGCAGAAATATCTTAATTTGAGATTGGACATCTATTTTATTTAGACTTAAACCTCTTGTGTAAGTCACACAGATTGGCAGATAGCTTGGGATTCTGTCAGGGAGCATTAAATAGGGAATCATCCAACTCTGGGGGGCGGGGTACCAAGCAAATAAGAAAAACAAAAACCCAGAAGGTATGGCAATTTCTTAACAACCCTTCTAGTTTTAGACTTCTCAAATTTAAAATGAAGGGCTCCTGAACTTCATGAGCTCTCAAACTTTACTTCAGCTTTAAAGTTCTACTCTGTGAATATAATTCCTGATTTTATCAAGAATTATATGCTTTAAGCTAACCAGATTCTGGCCTCCTCCTATACCAGGCTTCTTTGTACATTACTAGAGATTTCAGAATTATATTTCTTGCAAGGACTTTAAAGATATTATAAAACATTAGATTTGAGCTTTTTTTTCAAGGTAACTTACAAACATATACAAACATTAAATGCACTGGAAAGCATCAAAATAATAATTTAGATACTGGAGAAAATAAAACTTTTTCCATCTTCTCTGTGAGTATACGTTTGAACATTCTTATAAATGTGTCAGTGACAAGGAAGGGTTTAGTCTGTGTGTTCTTGCCTTTAAAAAAAATTCATGCCTATCTGCTTCTGCTCATTGAGTAAAATTATAGTAGTGAATGGGCTGCCACAGCATGTAGGTACTTTGCTGTATGAATATAGATTTCTCTGATATTATAAGAAAATACAGAAATACTATAACTATAATCCATAACCCCTTTATTTCAAATTTGCTTAAAACATAAGATAGCTTCATTGTTCTCACTAATTGGCTTAATAATGTAACTTATATGAACTTTAAAGAGATCATTTATTAGTAAAATGCCAGTTTTAGATATTGTATATAAATCAGAATCCTGATAATATTGTTTCACTAAAGACTACGCTGACAAAAAAAAAATCAGATGTGAATATTACTTTTATATACATGCCACATCTCCTTTTCTGTTCACTAAAACTCCCAGTAGGTTTAGAAAATTCATCTAGTCTGTAGCTCCCAATGTTGTTCATCCAAGGCTTGGGTAAGGCCTTAAGGTTCAGAGAATGTTCCTAGGATTTATGCTGGTTCTAAAGGAGTGCTAGGGGAAATCTAGTTCAAAGTCTCATTCCCACCAATGCCAAATAGAGCCTTAGAGGAAAGGCTCTTATAACCACAATGATTTGATTATGGTTTACTGAATGAAAAACCAAACTTGTCTTCCAGTATAACTTTTATTTAAGCTGTCCTGGATTTGGTCTATAACTGAAAGGACTATCAATCCTTCTAGCCCTTATCCAGAAACATGAATAAAGTCATCTTATCCTTCAGTAACATTCATGCCAATATGACCAATAGTAGCTTTTAAACTAAAACACAAAAAGTTGACCTACTAAATTTTTCAATGATGAACTTTGGAATTGTTTTTATTAACAATAAGGATATTATTGATCTCCAAGCTAATCTTTTGTGTTTGTGACAGGCAGGTCTTTAAATAGTGTATTTACTCTTTACAATGAGAACATGCTTTCTGATGGAAAATTCAACTTTCAGCTATTCAACCAGATTTTAAAAAATTAAACCATAGTAATTTGTGCATTATAAAGGTACAACTAAAATCTTAAAACCTTAAAATATAGAACACTAAATTTACAAATTGATGGGTTAAAAAAATCTAAACTTCAAAAAATATCAGAAAAAAGCATATGGATCAGGAGGAAGGCAAAAACAGAGTCAAAAGCAGCAGGATACAGTTCAAATAGGTCACACTCAACTTTTGACTTTCCCAAAGAACAAAGAAACAAGCTTAGCAACAGTTTTCAGCCAATCAGAAAGCAGACAAAGAGGTAAGGCCTCAACCACTCAGATACCAAAGAAGTCCAACCCTCAATGTGTGTTTTTTTTTTTTAAATTATACAGTGTCAGAGCAGAGACAAGTTATGTAACAGATTAGACTGTCCTGGGTTAACAGTAACATAGAGAAAGATAAAATTCTTTCATCAACCTTTAACAAAATATATCCAATTTTAATAATGTCGTGATAATTTCATTTTCATATTTACTGTGCCAGACACTGTATACATTAAAGTTATTTTGAAAATATTTTTGTATTTGTAATAGTATATAGAATTTTGTGGGAAATTTTCTTTCTTATCTGTGGATAGAGGATAAGGGTAAGAATATGTATAAGAGTCTTCTCTTTTTAAATTCCCTAATGCTGTTTCTAAAATTCATGAGGGGATTCAAGAGGGGGTACCTACCAAACAAGAAAATGCTGCAGTCCAGATCCAAAAATGTAAAATATGATTAAAAACAACCACATACAAATATAATCTGTGAAATAAGCAAGCAAACAACAAATTGTACAGTATCATTCTATGTAAAATTTTTTCATTTCTATTACTCAATACATATCCTTGAGAGAAGAAAGTTTGAGGATTTAGAAGAAATTTTTCAGAGTTACAGATTTCACCATTGTAATGTTTAACTCAAACCTAAGTATTTGCTTAAATTGACAGAGTTACTTGAAGTAGAAACATAAAAATACAGTGAAACAATAGTGAAGAATTTTCTTCATTCTGTTTTTGGCTTGCCAAATTTTTAAAGTATTCTAAAGCAGTTTCTAATATTTTCCCTAAAAATCTTCAAGAATGACTTTGTTCATTTTTTTCTTTTCTTCAAGTACTGCTTAAATCATTTGCAAGTTTTATCCCCTAAAAAGATAATTACTTTAAATACATCAGCTTGACTCACCGTATCAGTTGTCTCCTGAACTTACCATGTACTAAACATAGGCAGATTTCCTACCAATAATGTAGGGTGCTGTCAAAAATGTATATATGTATACTTCTTCTCAATATTTCATTGTATTCTATACATCCCTAGGAAGTTAGAGGGAAATTAAAATATATTTGGAGACTAACTCTAGGTTTTGCTAAAGAATAGAAGAAAACAATAGAATGGGCAAGACTAGAGATCTCTTCAAGAAAATTAGATACCAAGGGAACATGTCATGCAAAGATGGGCTCAATAAAGGACAGAAATGGTATGGACTTAACAAGCAGAAGACATTAAGAAGAGGTGGCAAGAATACATGGAAGAACTATACAGAAAATGACACAGATAACCATGATGGTGTGATCACTCACCTAGAGCCAGGCATCTCTGAGTTGAAGTCAAGCAGGCCTTACGAAGTATCACTACAAATAAAGCTAGTGGAGGTGATGGAATTCCAGCTGAGCTATTTCAAATCCTAAAAGATGATGCTGTTGAAAGAGCTACAATCAATATGCCAGCAAATTTGGAAAACTCAGCAGTGGCTACAGGACTGGAAAAGGTCAGTTTTCATTCCAATCCCAAAGAAGGGCAATGCCAAAGAATGTTCAAACTACTGCACAATTGCACTCATCTCACACTCTAGCAAAGTAATGCTCAAAATTCTCCAAGCCACGCACTCAGTGAAAGCGGCTGCGACGGCTGGGCGGGCTGCTGCACTCAGTGTGGCTGAGAGGAGCTACCCAACGTCGGAGGACAGAGACAGCGGCTGAGAGTGCTGGGCTGTGACGGCGCAGTAACAGCTGAGAGGAGCCACCCCACTTCCGAGGTCAGGGGCAGTGGCCGAGAGTGCCAGGCTGCGATGGCACAGGAACAGTTGAGAGGAGCCACCCCACTTCCCACTCAGCACGGCTGAGAAGAGCTACCCCACGTCGAAGGACAGAGACAGTGGCTGAGAGTGCCGGGCTGTGGCAGCGCAGGAACAGCTGAGAGGAGCCACCCCGCGTCTGAGGTCAGGGTCGGGGGCCAGGAGGAGCCACCCTGCATCCAGGGCCAGGGTTGGGGGCCGGGAATAGCCACCCCACGTCTGAGGTCAGGGGCAGCGGCCGGGAGGAGCCACCCCACGTCCGAGGCCAGGGTTGGGGGCTGGGAAGAGCTGCTGATTGATTAGCACTCAGCACGGGTGACTGCGACCACCAGTGCACTCAGCGCGGCCGAGAAGAATTACCCCACGTCCAAGGTCGGGGCAGCAGCCGAGAGTGCCAGGCTGCAACGGCACAAGAAGAGCTGGGAGGAGCCACCCC
>SJYA01001566.1:3354566-3394814 GCA_006410615.1 Neotragus moschatus | reverse complement strand
GACTCTGTGCTTTTGCACATGCTCATCGCTCTGATGAGAGCACCCTATCTCCCACCTTTTCAACCAGGTACTCCTCAGTCAGGCTTTAGCTGAGGCTGTACTCTTCCATAGAGCCTTCCTGTGACCACTCTTTATCTGAGTCCCCTCATTTTCAATCATTCAAAGCCTCCTCTACTACCCATATACTTCTGGAGTCGAGCACATGTTCATACCACAGTACTACCAGAGATCTTGCCCCTTTTAGTCATTTTCCTGGATGAGTTTACCTTCCTTCAGACCACTTGCCACTATATATTGCAACTGCTTTTTACCTGTCCATTTCTCCCACCTGTCTGTGAGTTCCCTGAGAGTGAAGCCCTTGCCTTATTTGTTTCCCAGTACACAGAGTAAATACTCAATAATGTCTCTTAAATAAATAAATGTATGTGAGGCATGATGTAGAGAAACCCTAAATGAAAATGAGAATTTGATTTTGAATCTGTATGGATTGAAGAAAGTGTATCCCATCCTTTGCTCTAAAAGAAAAACCAGTGCCTCAACATTCAATAATTCATCCAATGTGGAACATAAGTAAACAATGTTATAGTTACAAGGTTTTAAAAAATCTGATGGAATACTTTTGTTCTCAAAATTCACTGAGACCATGATAAGAAGAATGTCCTTTATAAACAGCCTCCCCACATCTTTTGTTTTAAATAAACCTTTAGCTGCCCCTAACTAGCCCTGCTCATAGGTAGTATAAGAGTTTACCACGGACATTCCTCTCCTTACGTTGCCTATTCAGCTTGAGATCTGCACCATCAGTACTGCTCCACTGGATTTAGTCAACAAAGCAGTGGAACTATGTCTATAAGACAGCTGTTAAAATGTAGCAACTGTCAAAGAAATAAGGCTTTGAAAAGGCAGCTACCTTCTCTAGCCTTTCCTTTTAATACCAACAAGTTTATAGGATCAGATAGGAAGAGCCTCTAAAATTTTCCACAGAGGCATTTCTAATCTTTTAGGGGTGAGAAATCTTTCCATAGAGGATAAAGCAGTGACCAACCCAGGAGCAGTTGGCCCAAAGCAGGATAATTACTTATGTCAAATTTTGTATCTTAGTCCCTAATATAGCCATTCTTATTTTTAACCTAAAATAATGTTTACAATTACTTAACAACTAAATTACCTATCTCTTGTTCAGACTAGCTCCCCCTGTAAATGCCATTCCACTTTAAATTCCAGGGAGATACACTGCATTTATTCTAGGTGGGAAATAAGATATGCAGATTTCACTACAAGGTGCAATAGAAATATCATACTGGAGAGGATGGTATAGCTGGCATATGCCTGGAAGTGGCACAATTCCAAGCATATGTTAGATGAGAGTACTTCATCTGGGATAAACTTAAAATAATAATTTAAATGTTCATGAGGCAAACTAGGTTCCAACTTAAAACACTAAGAAAGAGAACCATCAACGGAAATCAACTGCTAAGTGTACCAAAAGGGTTGTAGGCTAAACAAGAGAAAAATTTGCATTTGTTGACATACAAATAGAAGTATTGTATAAGAGGTGCATTAATTATTAATGGCAAACCATATAAACACAAAATAAAACCAACATCACTGGTCACAAAATTCAAAATTTACATGTAATAAAGGCAAGGCAATAGATTCAAGTTATAACTTGTCATATATTTTCTCCACAGACATATAGCCACATATCCTAGGCTGCAATAATATTCCAATTTGTGAAGTTGAGAACTATAAAAAGTGAGGGGGTGAGTACTTTAAACATCTTAACTGTTTACTATTTTATCTCCTCCACTAACTAAATAGCTAGTCTCTTGAGGACAGGGGCTAGGACGTAGTATTTCTCTTCCTTTTGCTTAGCATACTTCTCAGAGTCGCCTTTCAACAAACAACTGTAGAATGTATGAATGGTTGAATGAATAAGTGAATGATAGCCAAAACTTCTGTAAAACGTGGAAAACATCTTGGCACATCAGAGCAGGAAACAGAGGACAGTGGATATTTATTATTTATATTAACATGCAAATATTTTAATAATATAGAACTAAAAGGAAGTTAAATTATATAAGAACTTTTTATTTTTTTTAAGAAAAAAATTCCATCATACTAATTAATATCTAATCAAGCATAAAGGGGAGAAAGTCTCAGGATGGCAGAGTAGAAGGACATGAGCTCATGCCTTATGAAAACACCAAAATCACAACTAATTGCTGAATAACCATTGACAAAAAAATGTTGGAACCTACCAAAAAAGATGCCTTATATCCAAAGACAAAGAAGAAACCACAGTGTAACTGTAGGAGCTGTGCCATCATGATAAAATCAAATCCAATATGCACTGGGTGAGCAACATATAAACTGGAAAATAATTATACCATAGAAGTTCTCCTACAGGAGTGAAAGCAAGGTTTGATCACAAGAATTCCACAGGATGGGTTGGTGGGGTGCGGAACAGAAACTACTCTTGGAGGGTGCACACAAGGTCTCATGCACACTAGGACCCAGGGGAAAAAGCAGTGACCTCATAAGAAAAGACCCTGATGCTGGGAAAGACCGAGGGCAGGAGAAGAGGGTCACAGAAGATTAGATAGATGGTTGGATGGTATCACTGACTCCATGGACATGAATTTGAACAAACACCAGGAGATGGTGAAGGACAGGGAAGCCTGGCATGCTGCAGTCCATGGGGTCACAAGGAGTTGTACATGACTTAGTAACTGAACAACATAAGAGACTGGGGCAGACCTATCTGCCAGTGTTGGAGGGTTTCCTGCAGAGGCATGGGGCAGCTGTGGCTGACTACAGAGACAAAGAGACTGGCAGTGGCAGTTCTGGAGAATATTCATTGGCATAAGCCTTTTTGAAAGTGCCATTTTTCTCCCTAGGACCTAGCCTCACTCAACAGCCTGCAGGCTCCTGTGCTGGGATGCCTCAGGCCAAACCACCAACTGCGCAGAAACACAGCTATGTGCAACAGCAGACAGGTTGCTTAAAGTCTTCCTGAGCACTGTCCTGCCCAGCAGTTCACAAGATCCAACAAGATCCCAGCTGACAAGATCCAAGTCAACTTACCAGTGGGCAGGCATCAGTGGGCAGGAACCGGACAGACAGACAGACACACAGACACACAGACACACAGACACACACACACACACACACACACAGGAAATCACACACAACACTAAAGTTAGTTTTCAAATCCCAAGAGAAGAGAACAAAAGAGGAAGAAAAAGGACCTACAGGAGCAAACCCAAAATAATTAACAGAATGGCAATAAGAACACACATATCAATAATTACCTTAAATGTAAATGGATTAGATGCTCCAACCAAAAGACAGAGACTGGCTGAACAGATAAAAAAAAATAATACTTATATATATGCTATCTACAAGGGATCCACTTCAGATCTAGGAACACATACACACTGAAAGTGAGGGGATGGAAAAAGATATTCCACGCAAATGGAAATTAAAAGAAAGCTGGGGTAGCAATACTTACATCGGACAAAACAGACTTTAAAATAAAGACTGTTTCAAGAGACAAAGAAGGACACTACACAGTGATCAAGGGATCAATCCAAGAAGAGATGAGAGTCGTAAGTTGTAAATATATATGCACCCGACATATGAATACCTCAATATAGAAGGCAAATATTAAGAGTCATAAAAGGAGAAACTGACAGTAGCATAATAATAGTGGGGGACTTTAACACCCCACTTACATCAATGGACAGATCATCCAGAAAGAACATCAGCTAACATAGGCTTTAAATCACACATTATACAAGATAGAATTAACTTATACTTATAGAGCAGCAAGTGCACATGCTTTTCAAGCACACATGTCCATTCTTTTAAAACAGATCACATACTGGGCCACAAAGCAAGCCCTAGTCATTAAAGAAAACGGAAATCATATCAAGCATCTTTTCTGACCATAACACCATGAGATTAGAAATCAACTACAAGAAAAATACTGTAAAAAAACACAAACATGGGGAGGCTAAACAATATGCTAGTAAACCACCAATGGATCACTGAAGAAATCAAAGAGGAAATCAAAAATACCTAGAGACAAATGAAACACAAGCACAATGATCCAAAACATTGGGACACAGCAAAAGCAGTTCTAATTGGGAAGTTTATACTAATAAAATCATACCTTAGGAAATAAAAATCACAAATAAACAACCTAACCTCACACCTAAAGCAGTTTTAGAAAAATGAATAAACAAAATCCAAAGTTTATAGGAGGAAAGAAACAATAAAGATCACAGCAGAAATAAATGAAATAGAAACAAAAACAACAGAAAAGATCAATGAAACTAAAAGCTGGTTATTTAAAAAGATTTTAAAAATTCATAAACCTTTAGACAGACTCAACAGGAGAAAAAGACCGTAGGCTCAAATCAATAAAATTAGAAATGAAAAAAGAAGTTACAACAGACACCATAGAAATGCAGAAGATAATAAGAGACTACTACAAGCAACTATATGCCAGTAAAATGGACAACCTGGAAGAAATGAACAAATCATTAGAAATATATAATCTTCTGAGAACTATGAAGAAATAGAAAATATGAACAGAACAATCAGAAGTAATGTAATTGATACTGTGATTTTAAAACTCCCAATAAAAGTCCAGGACCAGATGGCTTCATAGCAAATTCTACAAAACATTTAAAGAAGAGTCAACCAACCTATTCTTTGGAAACCATTCCAAAAATTGCAGAGGAAGTAACACTCTAAAACTCATTCTATGAGGCTACCACCACCCTGATGCCAAATAAGATAAAGATCACAATAAAAGAAAATTACAGGCCAATTTCACTGATGAACCCAGATATAAAAATCTTCAACAAAATACTAGCAATCTGAACCCAATGATACATTAAAAGGATCATACACCATGATCAAGTGGGATTTTATTCTGGGAATGCAAAGATTGTTCAGTATCTATAAATCAATCAGTGTGACAGCACATCAACCATATTAATACAAATCATATTACTATCCCATTAGATGCAATAAAAAGCTTTCAACAAAATTCAACACACATTTATGATAAAAACTGTCTAGAGAGTGGGTATAGAGGGAACATACTTCAACATAATAAAGTTCATACATGACAAAGTGAATGTGAAAGTGAAAGTCACTTAGTCATGTCCAACTCTTTGTGATCCCATGGACTAGTCCATGGAATTCTCCAGGCCAGAATACTGTAGTGAGTATATATGACAAACCTATAGCTAATATCAAACTCAATGATCAAAAGCTAAAAGCATTTTCATAAAGTCAGGAACAAGACAAGGATGTTCACTTTCACCACTTTTATTCAGTACACCTTTGGAAGTCCTAACCATGGCAATCAGAGAAAAAAAAGAAACAGAATCAAGTTGGAAAAGAAGATGTAAAACTGTCATTGTTTGCAAATGATATAATACTATACATAGAAAATCCTAAAGATGTACCAGAAAATTACTAGAGCTCATAAATTAATCTGATAAAGTTGCAGGATACAAAATTAATATCTAGAAACCTGTTACATTTCTATATACTAAAAACAAAAGATCAGAAATAGAAATTAAAGAGACAACTCCATATACCATCCCATCAAAAAGAATAAAATACCTAGGAATAAACCTACCTAGGGAAACAAAAGAGTGGTACTCTGAAAACTATAAGATGCTAATGAAAGAAATCAAAGATGATACAAAGATGGAAAGATATGTCATATTCTTGGAATGGAAGAATCAATGTTGTCAAAACAACAATACTACCCAAGGCAATCTACAGATTAGATGCAATGCCTATCAAATTATCAGTGGCATTTTTCACAGAACTAGAGCAAACAATCTTAAAATTTATACAGAGACAAAAAATCCTGAATGGCCAAAGAAATCTTGAGAAATAAAAACAGAGCTAGAGGAATCAGGCTCCCCAGTTTCAGACTATGCTACAAAGCTACAACCATCAATACAGTATGGTATCGGCTCAAAAACAGACACATAGATAATGGGACAGGATAGAAAGCCTAGAAATAAACCCACACATCTATGTCAATTAATCTATGACAAAGGAGGCAAGACCATACAATGGAGGGAACACTCTCTTCAATAATGGTGCTGAGAGAACTGGACAGTTACCTGTAAAATAATGAAATTGGAACATTTTTTAACATCATACAAAAAACCAAAAAAAAACCACTCAAAATAGATTAAAGACCTAAATATAAGACTGGACACTATAAAACTAGGAAAACATAGGCAGAACACTCTGACATAAAATTGCAGGAATATCATTTTCTTTTTTTTTTTTCCACTTTATTTTTTTTAATACATAAATAATTTAATTAAAAAAATATAAGACAGCAAAGAAACAAATCTATAATGGCAAATATTAAGGCAACAAAATAGGAATATCATTTTCAATCCATCTCCTAGGGTAATGGAAATAAAGACTAAAATAAATAAATAGGACTAAATTAATCTTAAGGGTTTTTGTACAACAAAGGAAATCATAAACAAAATGAAAAGACAACCCATAAAATGGGAGAAAATATTTGCAAACAATGCAACTGACAAATGACTAATTGCCAAAATTTACAAACAGTTCATGTGACTCAGTAGCAAAAACTAAAATTCAGGGAAGAAGACCTAAATAGACATTTCTCCAAAGAAGACATACAGATGGTCAAGAGGAACATCAAAAGATACTCAATATTGCTAATTTGAGAAATGCAAATCAAAACCACAATGAGGTATCACCTCACACCAGTCAGAATGGCCATCATGAGGGTGTAGAGAAAAGGAAACCGTTCTACGGTAATGGGGGGAATGTAAGTAGGTAGTCACTTTGAAGAACAGTATGGAAATTTCTTAAACTAAAAATAGAGCTCCCACATGATCCAGCAATCCCACTCCTGAGCATATATCCAGAGAAAAACATATTTCAAAGGGATTCATGCACTCCAATGTTGATTTCACCACTGTTTACAATAGACAAGACATACAAGCAACCTAAATGTCTACTGATGAATGAATAAAGAAGATATGGTGTGTATATATATATATACAATGGAATATTACTCAGCCATTAAAATGAATGAAATAACACCATCTGAAGCAACGTGGATGGACCTGGAGATTATCACACTAAGTGAAGAAAGACAAATATCATATGATATTGCTTATATATGAAATCTAAAAAAGAAAACAATACCAATGGACTTATCTATAAAACAGAAACACACTCATAGACTTAGAGAATAAACTTATGGTTACTAGGGGGAAGGATGAGGGTGAGGGGTAGATTTAGGAGTTGAGATTAACTTGTACACACTACTATATTTAAAATAGACAACAAGGACCTACTGTACAGCACCAGGAATAATATTCTATAATAACCTAAATGGAAAAGGATTTAAAAAAAATAGATACATATAACTGAATCACTCTGCTGCACATCTGAAACTAACAATACTGTTAATCAACTATACGCCAATATAAAATTTTTTTAAAAACATAAATATCCAGAGAAGACTATATATATAAATAAAACTACATGTCTGACTTTGGTTTGAAACCTAGGCAACAGCTTTAAATGAAATTTTGAAATGATGATTCATAAATAAAACAGTGTTATAAAATACAACAACAGTAAGAAAGATAAGTAAGTACAGGAAAAACTGATTTTTAAAAATATTTTCATTGGAGGATAAGTGCTTTACAACACCATGCTGGTTTCTACCACACATCAATATGAATCTGCCACAGGTGTATATATGGCCCCTCCTCCTTAAACTTCCCTTCCATCTCCCACCCCCTGCCACCCCTCTAGGTTGTCACAGAACACTGGGTTGAGCTCTCTGTGTCACACAGAAAATTCCCACTGGCTATCTATTTTACATACGGCAATGTACACGTTTCTACGCTACTCTCTCAATTTGCCCCACCCTCTCCTTCCCATACTGTGTCCACAAGTCTGTTCTCCATGTCTGCATCTCCATTAAGCCTCTCTATATGTGAAGTAAAAATATTGGCCAGTTCAGTGACAAAGTCAAATTGGTTATCAGGCTTAATTACTTTTTCAATTTTCAACAGGTTTTGTGGCATGTTACAATTTTTTTCTAATCACATTAGAGACAGCCAGTGGAAAGGAGAAACTTCAAATCTAAAGGTGTCCAAATAAGAGTGATAACTGGTCTGCCCAAAGACTGATCAACTGTGCTATTAGCTGAGGTGGTGTCTGTCTGCAACAGTACCTTAGGTACCAGTGAATACATCCCAGCCTAGAAAAGACAAATGGATAAAAAAAAAAAAAATCATTTCAATTATAAAGAGTTATAGATTTATCATCTTGCTAAAGAACAGAGACAGTATGGCAAGCCTTTAAATATTAAAAAGCAGAGTTTAAATTGCCAGAGGAATCAAGTTAGTTGCAATGATCTAAAAGATTGATGAGATTCACTTCCTAAGGGAACAGACAAATACCAAAGCAGTTTCCAATGTTCAAATACCCTGTCTATACAAGCGGGCAAGCAGCAGAGTTAGGTGAAACACTGACTGAAACTGCCTACCCTGGCCAGGCACGAATAGTAACTATTTGCATGAACTATTTTATGACAGGAGATAAGGAACAAGGAACTAATAAGCCACCACCAGCCAGAAGAGTTTGAGAAAGGTCAAAAGGAGATGCCATGTGTTCCACCACTTCCCAGAATCCTTTTGCTGTCATTCATCTTGGCTAAGCAATGCATGCACCACAAGGAAGGACCCTGAGTCAGTAGGCCAGAGGCAACCTGGAAACTAACCCCATCACCGTAAAACCCAAGACTGCAAGCCACAAGGCAGAGCAGGCCTCCTGGGTTCCCTTACCCTCCTGCTCTCTGCCTAGCGCCGTTTTCCAGTAAAGTCTCTTGCTTTGTCAGCACGTCTCCTCAGACAATTCATTTCTGAGTATTGGACAAAAGCCTGCCTGCTCTCGGGCCCTGGGGAAGGGGTCTCCCTTCCCGCAACAGCAGTAGTTCCCTTCCATCTCTCAAATCACCAACAGCAGACATGCACAACCCTTAACCAAGGTTTCTAGGCCTAAGGGTAAATGCTCTATCTTCCAGTTTGACCGCAGGAAAAGCAACTTTCCAAGAGAGCTATCTCCTTTTAATAAGCATGTGGAATTAATGAGATACTAGTGTCAACAAATAATCACTCACCACTGGACTCCCTTCTTTTCCAAACCCTCTTTCATGTCTCTATATCCCAGTCTAGAAAGGAAACGGGAGAAGCAAAAGCACAGCTTCTATTGCCTACGTAGGGGAGATGTGCTCCTCAAAACATCCATTTCCATAGGAATAATGGAAATGGTAGTTTGTTATGGTAAAAATTGTTCAATTATCATAACTCTTCAAGTAAGAATGGGCTGAACACTTTGTGTGAGCTGATCCTTGGAACTAATCACCAAGTATTAATACCTCTTATACACAGAAATATAAGGTGAGTCCTAAATAGCTGATTTAAAAACTAGTTCCTGTTAAAAAACAGAGTAATTTATTTCAGAGATTAGTTTAACAGTTTAAAATTCTTTTGGATCACTAGCTTTATTTAAAGTTGGTTTTACGTAGTAGCAGGGTTTTAAGAAGTTTCAAAGAAAATTAGATTTAATAGTTTTTTATTTACTGAACACTTGAACTGAGTCAGACTATAATGGGACTACTTCAGTGCCACTTTAGTGATGATATAACAAATCAGCTGACTATTTTAACATTAAAGAAATCAGATAAACTGCAACAGTGTATGCTAATAACTGAATGGATTCTTTGAAAGAGAAAAGGTAACCTTTTAAGGAATGTTTACATTGGGTCCTTCTTATCAACTTTACACAGGACTATTATTAAGTCAAAGATAGCATTCCAAAGTATGAAAAACATTAGAAGGGTTGAAGAATTGCAAAAAGTTTAGAAATTGCAGTTATGGTTTTCTTTTCTTTTCTTTTTTTTTTTCCTGTAGCTGAATACAGGATGAAAATGATAAATCACTAATGTGATATCAGAAGTTTTTAGGAAAGATGTGAAAAATAAGTTTCAAACCAAAGCTACACAGATAGCTGCAATGTATCAGAATGGAAATTCCACAAAGCAAAGATTTTTACTTATTCTATTATAAGCTCATCCACTTGGCTTAGAACAGTGCTTGGTACTTTGCACCTAACTCAATAAATACTTGTTGAATAAACAACTGAATGAAAGTAATCCTCTACACATTTCAGAAATATTTAAGAAAGTTTTAAAGATAACTCTTGTTAATGTAAAACTAATATTTTTGCTGTAAGAAACTACAGAAAGTTACCTGTATGTATAAACATATATGTTATTAAAACATATATGATCACAATTTTACCACTCAAACAAAGCTGCTGCTAACATACTGATATATTTACTCTCAGCCCTTTTTCCTACGCAGATTTTTAGAGTTGAGATCAAACATTATTTAAACTAATCTATCTAGCCTTCCTCTTGAGAAATATGCATGCAGGTCAGGAAGCCACCGTTAGAACTGGACATGGAAAAACAGACTGGTTCCCAATAGGGAAAGGAGTACGTCAAGGCTGTAATATTNCAGATTTTTAGAGTTGAGATCAAACATTATTTAAACTAATCTATCTAGCCTTCCTCTTGAGAAATATGCATGCAGGTCAGGAAGCCACCGTTAGAACTGGACATGGAAAAACAGACTGGTTCCCAATAGGGAAAGGAGTACGTCAAGACTGTAATATTGTTCAGTTCAGTTCAGTCACTCAGTCATGTCCAACTCTTTGCGACCCCATGAATTGCAGCACGCCAGGCCTCCCTGTCCATCACCAATTCCCGGAGTTCACTCAGACTCGCATCCATTTAGTCAGTGATGCCATCCAGCCATCTCATCCTCTGTTGTCCCCTTCTTCTCCTGCTCCCAGTTCCTCCCAGCATCAAAGTCTTTTCCAATGAGTACCCTGCTTATTTAACTTATATGCAGAGTACATCATGAGAAATGCTGGGCTGGATGAAGCACAAGCTGGAATCAAGATTGCCGGGAGAAATATCAATAACCTAGATATGCAAATGACACCACCCTTATGGCAGAAAGTGAAGAGGAACTAAAGAGCCTCTTGACTGATGAAAGTGAAAGAGGAGAGTGAAAAAGTTGGCTTAAAACTCAACATTCAGAAAACTAAGATCATGGCATCGGATCCCATCATTTCATGGGAAATAGATGAGGAAACAGTGGAAACAGTGACAAACTTTATTTTGGGCTCCAAATTCACTGCAGATGGTGACTGCAGTCATGAAATTAAAAGATGCTTGCTCCCTGGAAGAAAAGTTAGGACCAACCTCAACAGTATATTAAAAAGCAGAGACATTACTTAACCAACAAAGGCCTGATTAGTCAAAGCTATGATTTTTCCAGTAGTCATGTATGGATGTGAGAGTTGGACTATAAAGAAAGCTGGGCACCGAAGAGTTGATCCTTTTGAACTGTGGTGTTGGAGAAGACTCTTGAGAGTCCCTTGGACTGCAAGGAGATCCAACCAGTCCATCCTAAAGGAAATCAATCCTGAATATCATTGGAAGGACTGATGCTGAAGCTGAAACTCCAGTACTTGGGCTATCTGATGTGAAGAACTGACTCCTTTGAAAAGACCCTGATGCTGGGAAAGATTGAAGGTGGGAAAAGGGGACAACAAAGGATGAGATGGTTGGATGGCATCACCAACTCAATGGACATGAGTCTGAGTAAACTCTGGGAGTTGGTGATGGACAGGGAGGCCTGGCATGCTGCAGTCCATGGAGTCACAGAAAATCAGACACGACTGAACAACTGAACTGAACTATCTAGGCTTCATTGTACATTTACATTTTTGTAAGCCTTTTTTAATGATGAAACCAGGGTCTTCTTTAATATTTTTAAAATATTATATTCAAAAAAATATTATAGTTCAAGAACTGAAAACATTTTTTAGTGACAAGTAAGTTTTATGTAAGGTACTGGCACTAGCTTATTTTCTAGTCATTGGTGTTGACTTTGTGATTTATGGGCTTAAAAGCAAGATTATCTTACAGGAAACATTACCATCTAGTATGCTGTTTTGAGAGGAGACAAGATATATCTCTCGCTCTTTCATTTGTTTATCCACTCAACAAATATTTATTACTGGCTTAATCAGATTGATTATATTCTTGGTAGCTAAAGATGGAGAAGCTCTATACAGTCAGCAAAAACAAGACTTGGAGCTGACTGGCTCAGATCATGAGCTCCTTACTGCAAAATTCAGACTTAAATTGAAGAATGTAGGGAAAACCACTAGACCATTCAGGTATGACCTAAATCAAATCCCTTATGATTGTACAGTACAAGTGACAAACAGACTCAACGGATTAGATCTGATAGACAGAGTGCCTGAAGAACTATGCACGGAGGTTTATAATATTGTATAGGAGGTGGTGATCACAACCATCCCCAAGAAAAAGAAATGCAAAAAGGCCAAATGGTTGTCTGAGGAGGCCTTACAAATAGCTGAGAAAAGGGAAGTGAAAGGCAAAGGAGAAAAGGAAAGATACAACCATCTGAATGCAGAGTTTCAAAGAACAGCAAGGAAAGATAAGAAAGGCTTTTTAAGTAACATTGCAAAGAAACAGAAGAAAACAATAGAATGGGAAAGACTAGAGATTTCTTCAAGAAAACTAGAGATACCAAGAGAACATTTCATGCAAAGACGGGCATAACAAAGGACAGAAACAGTATGAACCTAAACGAGGTGGCAAGAATATACAGAAACTGTACAAAAAAAGGCTTAATGACCCAGATAACCATGATGGTGATATCACTCACCTGGAGTGTGCAGTCAAGTGGGCCTTAGAATGTACCACTGCAAACAAAGCTAGTGTAAGTGATAGAATTCCAGCTGAGCTACTTCAAATCCTAAAAGATGATGCTGTGAAAGTGCTGCTCTCAATATGCCAGCAAATTTGGAAAACTCAGCAGTGGCCACAGGACTGGAAAAGGTCAGTT
This sequence comes from Neotragus moschatus, assembly GCA_006410615.1. Lineage (NCBI taxonomy): Eukaryota > Metazoa > Chordata > Mammalia > Artiodactyla > Bovidae > Neotragus > Neotragus moschatus. Next base: position 3,381,756 of record SJYA01001566.1, on the reverse strand, counting down.
TTCATTCCAATCCCAAAGAAAGGCAATGTCAAAGAACATTTTCACTCATTTCACATGCTAGCGAAGTAATGCTCAAAATCCTTCAAGCTAGGCTTCAACAGTATGTGAACCAAGAAATTCTACATGAACAAGCTGGATTCAGAAAAGGCAGAGGAACCAGAGATCAAATTGCCAACATCTGTTGGATCACAGAAAAAGCAAGAGAATTCCAAAAAGACATCTATTTCTGCTTTACTGACTACACTAAAGCCTTTGACTGTGTCGTTCAAAACAAACTGCAAAATTCTCAAAGAGATGGGAATACCAGATCACCTTACCTGCCTCCTGAGAAACCTGTATGTAGGTCAAGAAGCAACAGTTAGAACTGGATGTGAAAAGCAAACTGGTTCCAAATTGGGAAAGGAGTACGTCAAGGCTGTATATTGTCATTCTGCTTATTTAACTTATATGCAGAGTACATTATGCAAAATGCCAGGCTGGATGAGCACAAGCTGGAATCAAGATTGCTGGGAGAAATATCAACAACCTCAGATATGCATTTGATACCATATTAATGACAGAAAGTGAAGAGGAACTAAAGAAGGCTCCTGATCAAAGTGAAAGATGAGAGTGAAAGAGCTGTCTTAACAATTAACATTCAAAAAACTAGGCTCATGGCATCTGGTCCCATCGCTTCATGGCAAATAGACGGGGAAAAAATGGAAACAGGGACAGACTTTATTTTCTTGGGCTCCAAAATCATTGCAGATGGTGACTGCAGCCATGAAATGAAAAGATGCTTGCTCCTTGGAAGAAAGGCTATGACAAACCCAGACAGCGTATTAAAAAGCAGAGACATTATTTTGCCAACAAAGGTCTATCTAGTCAAAGCTATGGTTTTTCCTGTAGTCATGTATCGATGTGAGAGTTGGACCATAAAGAAAGGCTGGTCACCAAAGAATTGATGCTTTTGAACTGTGGTGTTGGAAAAGACTCTTGAGAGTCCCTTGGATGGCAAGGAGATCAAGCCAGTCAATCCTAAAGGAAATTAACCATGAATATTCACTGGAAGGACCAATGCGGAAGCTCCAATACTTTGGCCACCTGATGTGAAGAGCTGAATCATTGGAAAAGACCCTGATGCTGATAAAGACAGAAGGCAGGAGAAGAAGGGAATCACATAGGATGAGATGGTTGGATGGCTTCACTGACTCAATGGATATGGGTTTGAGCACACTCTGGGAAAGTGAAGGACTGGGAAGTCTGGTATGCTACAGACTGTGGGGTTGCAAAGAGTGTGACACGACTCTGTTACTGAACAACAACAGTAATATAGGAATACTGCTCCCATTGAGCTTATAAACCAGTTAATTAACCAATCAATAAATGAATTTAAAAACACAGTGGTGGTGAACTTTTAAGTGTTAGGAATAAGACATATATAACTTGTCTCTACATAATAGCAAAAGAGTTGGCCTAGACTGTTTGGTAATATGTGTGTATGTATCAGGAACTGGGAGTTGAAGGTGAGTTAGGAATACTTTTATCTACATTTACTGAGTACTTTATTCAATGTTAGGCCCTAAATTGAGTACATTACATGGCTTATTCTCATTTTCTCATTTAATAATCATAATACCTTATGAGTCAATTATTTCCCCCATTTTACAGATAAAGAAACTGAGTCTCAGGGAGAGGTCAAATGATCTACTTTATATAGGCAGGGACTTTCCTGCTGGTGCAGTGGACAGGAACCCACTTGCCAGTGAAGGGGACACAGGTTTGACCCCTGGTCTGGGAAGATTCCACATGCTGTGGAGCATCTGGGCCCATGTGCCACAACTAATGAGCCCCTGATGGAAGAACAGGCAGGACCCAGGCAGTGAAAGCCCTCATGGGCCACATTAAGAATACTGGCTTTAATCCTAAAAAGGCACAAGACATTTTTATTTCTTTTATTTGAAACTTAAAAACTTAAGGGTGGGAAATTCACAAAGGCTGGATTAATGAAAGAAGGAATAGAAGGACAAAGATCTGCTCAGTTGTAAAAATATTTTCCGGTACCTATCATATCTGTATCAGTAAGTCTGAATACTTTAGGAACAAAAGTAGGCTTTTAAATACCTTTAAAAATAAACTAAAATATGGACAAATTTAAAAGAGGTTTGGTCTTTTTTCCTTCTGCATCTGATGTACAACTAGAGAAAAGAATTTTACAAAGAGATATTACTAGAAAATGGCTCTGGTAGGCTGTAATGGATGAGAGTCAGTCAGCTGAGATTTAATACAGAGGCATATGGAGGCCCTAAGTCTGAGCTAGAAGCAGGGGAAAGTTAACACAGATTTCAGACTTAATAGAGTCAAGAAATGATGGTATCCAAATTATGAAGATGGAAACATACCATTGAGAATAGGCTGGAAAAACCTGGGCTATTCATCAGGTTGTGGGAAGTAGGGTAAAGGGAAAGTTAATAGTAAAAGGTATTTCCAAGATAAATTTTAAAATACCCTCCCTATATGCCAACAATCTTAATGTAACAAGACTGAGTAGCATATAGAAACTATGTTACTTTCAATGAATTTGACCCTTGGATAATAAATCTTTTGTAGTCTCCATTAACATGTAGATTGGTTGCTACATTCATTTACATAGTCCTTTGGATCCCATAGGTTCAGAATGTTTTGACTCTACCTTCTGAACTTTTATTAATTATGATTATAATCAATTTCATCTACAGTATACTTTCTAAAGCAACTGAAGTCTACAAACAATTATCTATATAGTATAGTTACATTTGGATGAGATGGTTGGAAGGCATCACCAACTCGATGGACACAAATCTGAGCAAGGTCTGGGAGATGGTGATGGACAGGGAAGCCTGGAGTGCTACAGTCCATGGCAAAGAGTCGGACACAAGCGAGCAACTGAACTGATAGTTAAATTTTACCCAACTTTTTCAATTTCCTGAAACGACTTTCATTGAAATAAATTCTTTTACCATAAATTTTACAATGAAGATTTGATTCATCCATTAGATTTTTACAGTGTATTTTACAGCCTATTTTCTGAAGAGAGAAAATAGGTCTCTGGGTAAAACAGCATAGGATAACTCTGTTCCTAACCTCCCTTTAATTTACTTGGCATCCAGCTTCCTCCACCTTCCTCTCTAGTCCTTCTTGGGTCCCCAGGTTAAGTTCAGATTCTACTCTCATGTTTTCAAGTTGTAGGGCATTTTTCAGGTGTTGAATTGGTATTAATCACTGAAAGAATATACAAAATATAAACATAGTTATTCCAATCAACAAAATGGTTCCCCTGAATTCAGTAATCAATAAAAAGGAAAAGATCACCAAGTGAAACAGTGCCTGGCAGAGATTACTTCAAATTTTCCAAAAATTTTATGTTACTAATCTAATTATATATGCTATACAATAAGCCCTCAATGAACGTTTGTTGCAGGGAAACATTTACCTTGTTAGGTCTGAAAATACAGACACCAGGAATAATTTCAAATTTCAGAACTTTTAATGTCAGAGCATTTTGTTTAAACAAATAAAAAACAATACAGAGGAGAAAATAAGCTAAAATTTCTTCATAATAAACTTCATTATGATTCATAATTAAGTAAATGTCTGATATTTTCTGGTAGCAAGCCACCACTAAGAGCTTTATTTCTGTAAAATTAAAGTAATCACTACATTAAAAAGAAAAAATTTTAATTCTATAACTTTGTATGGTGATGAATGTTAACTAAATATACTGTGATGATCATTTTGTAATATATGAAAATTCTGAATCATAATGCTGTATATTTGAAACTACTATAGCATGTCACAGAGAAGACAATGGCAGCCCACTCCAGTGTTCTTGCCTGGAGAATCCCATGGATAGGGGAGCCTGGTGGGCTGCCGTCTATGGGGTTGCACAGAGTTGGACACGACTGAAGCGACTTAGCAGCAGCAGTAGCATAGCATGTCAAATATATCTCAATTAAAAAGTTTTTCAGGGTGCCACTTATTCACACTTTTATTGATTAAATCTCCTCCTGGAAAACTGTTAAATCTTAGAATGGGCAATACAGACAAATTAAAATAGTTATAGTCTTCAAATCTCCTGGTAGTGGCAGACAATGGACATCAGGCCAGCCCAAATTCCATTTCTCACCCACTTCTCCCCTCACTGTCTTTACAACAGAGGCTCCAAGAACTAAACACTTGATTTCTAGGCCTCCCTTTAGAGGACCTGTCACACATTTCTGACCAGTGAGACACAAACAGATGTCTGTTAGCATTGCTTCTTTCCTTTACTTTTTATTGACAGGAACATATTTGTGATGTGTAATAGGCAGCTTCAGTAATTCCTGTTTCTATTTATTCACACCTTTGTGTAGTTCCCTCCCATACTGTATCAGGGCATATGACCAACAGAATAAGGCAGAAGTAATGATATCTCACTTCCAAGTTGAGGTTATAAAAAGACTGCTCCCCTTCCCTTTTGGATCATTTGCCTTGGGGTAGCAGACACAACTGAGCGACTTCACTTTCACTTTTCACTTTCATGTATTGGAAAAGAAAATGGCAACCCACTCCAGTGTTCTTGCCTGGAGAATCCCAGGGATGGGGGAGCCTGGTGGGCTGCCATCTATGGAGTCACACAGAGTCGGACACAACTGAAGCGACTTAGCAGCACCAGCAGCAGCAGCCCACTACCAGAGCTTCTTTGGTAGTTCAGTTGGTAAAGAATCCACCTGCAATGCAGGAGACCCCAGTTCAATTCCTGGGTTGGGAACATCCCCTGAAAAAGGGATAGGCTTCCACTCCACTATCCCTGGTGGCTCAGACAGTAAGGAATCTGCCTGCAATGAGGGAGACCTGGGTTCAATTCCTGGGTTGGGAAGATCCCTTGGAGTAGGGCATGGCAACCCACTCCAGTATTCTTGCCTGGGGAATCCCCATGGACAGAGGAGCCTGGCGGGCTACAGTCCATAGGATCACAAAGAGTCAGACATGACTGAGCGACTAAGCACAACACAGCACAGCCCACTGCCAAGTCATGAGCAGCCCTATGAAGAGATCTACGTGGTAAGGAGTTGAAGTCACCAGCCACAAGTCACGTGAGTTGGAAGCAGATCCCCAGCTCAGCCAAACCTTAACTGGATGATAGTCCCAGCTGTTATCTGGACTGCAACCTCATGAGAGACCCTGAGCCAGAACCTCCCAGAGAAACCATTCTCAATTCTCAATGCTCAGAAACTGTATGAGATAACAAATGTTTGTTGTTTTAAGATATGCTTTGGGGTGTAATGTGACAATAGATTAAAAAACACAGTGATGCCTGAAAGTATAATAGCTATTTGGTGACCTTGAGGATGAGAACCTCATTCTATGGATGGTATAGAGTCATCATTAATATAGTTAAGCATGACCATCAGCTCCGAACTACTTCAATTAAGATTTCTTACAGAGGAAGACCTCCATCTGTTTAAGCCACATGGTAAAGTTTTCTGTTATCTGCAGCCAAACACATTCCTAAGCAACACACTCAACACTGCCCCAAACCTAATTATAATTTTCAAAGAAAGGTTCCTTTTATTCAAAGTTATGACTCTGCTCAGAAGTTCATACTTCTCTTATCTTCTGGAACCCAGCTGTTCATTCCCTGATCCAGAAAAAATATTCAGACTGAACAGCAGATACGCCTAGTATCTGAAAGCAACGGTTAGAATTACCCCCTTCACTTAGGCAGTAATTACAGTTCTTTACTGGAGAAGGAAATGGCACCTCACTCCAGTACCCTTGCCTGGAANTGGAACCCAGCTGTTCATTCCCTGATCCAGAAAAAATATTCAGACTGAACAGCAGATACGCCTAGTATCTGAAAGCAACGGTTAGAATTACCCCCTTCACTTAGGCAGTAATTACAGTTCTTTACTGGAGAAGGAAATGGCACCTCACTCCAGTAGCCTTGCCTGGAAAATCCCATGGATGGAGAAGCCTGGTAAGCTACGGTCCATGGGGTGGCAAAGAGTCGAACACGACTGAGCAACTTCACTTCACAGTTCTTTAAGTAGTATGCCTAATCTTCAAATAAATCTTTCCTTTGATGGATCCTTTTTAAAAATCCATTCAGCTACACCTCAAAACAGAGAATTCAGAAATGGATTCTATACTGCTGGATTCTATAATCCATAGGAACACTGGTTTCTCTTAGGATGCTCTGCTTTATCTGATATGGATTCTAGGACCATGTGTCAGCCAAAGAGCAGGGACTGGCTGTCTATCCTGAATGAAGTACAGAAAAAGTGAGGATTAAACTAAAACAAACAAACTCCTCTCCTAAACACCCCCACACTCCCCTTTCCAAATGTAAGTCTCTCTCTAGATACCAAAAGATACCCAAACTGTAACATATAACAGAAGGAAAGTTTCATCTGGCACAGAAGTAAAAGTAATTTAGATCCAGTGACCTTGCCTTTTCTTTCCAAGTGTAAAACTGCTCAGAGACAGAGGCAACACAGCCCCAGAAGAGGAAGAAAAATTACAGGAAATCCTGATTCACACTTGTCCAAAAATCAAAAAACCAGACAACTGGTATTCACTCATATGATAGCTTTTAAGTTGTCAGCAGTTCTTGGCAAATATAAGGACAGAAAGTAAGTTCGTCTATGGTCAACCACCCTGAACACACCCGATCTTATCTGATCTTGGAAGCTAAGCAGGGTCAGGCCTGGTTAGTACTTGGATGGGAGAAAGTACCTTCAACAACTCTGAGCTCTAAAAGGTTTAGCTTTCACAGGTCTCTTGCCTTTAAAAAAGGTAAAGCAGGGGAAGAACCCAAGAAAGGAAATTTAGCCAGAAAAGAAATCTTCTACTGTAAGAGAAAACATGATCCAAGATACTAGCATACTACATTTGAGGAAATACCAAATTTAGTTTCCCAATTTTCTTAAAATTTAATTTTAAGAAAATTTCATTTTCACTCTAAGATGTAAGAAGCATTCTAGGATGGTTGAAGCCAGCTGAAGTACATTCTAGATTCTAATAGTAGATTAGTGAAGTAAAGGAGGCACAAAATAGTGTTTCACAGACATGTGATAGTTGCTATTCCAATGATCTATTTGCCTAGAACGTTCATTCAATTGCATATGTTCAGAACTAATATGAAATGGATTGATTCCTTCATCCTAAAACATGGTCACTTCTACAACATGTGAAAAAGTAGAACAAGCTGGCAAAATTTGAAATACTACTAATAATTCCCATTCCACACAGACCCACACAGCACTCCTTGTATTATACTTAGAAAAGCTATCTATTTATGCATACTACTGCTTTTGATCTATAAAATTTAGGGTTAAACTCAGTTCTAATTTTCATTCCCACCTATGCTGCCCCCACCAGTTCTGCCAATAACTAATAACATATTATTCTAAAAAGTTACTTATGATAATGTTTTGAGATTTTTCTTCAATTTGATTTTCTTCCATTCACAGGAAGACAGATCTAGACCATAACAATGAAAGTGAACTCCAACAGAGGCAAAACAATATGAGTAAGCTTGGGGACTTCCCCTTTGCTTTACCATGGTACTCTTTGACCTACTTTGGTTTTCTACAAATCACCCCTTTAGTTCTGAGCCTAAAAGCACCCATGCTAGGTTTCGGTTAAGCATTGTACATTAATAAAAGAGAACAACAACATACAAGCACATTTATACTAAGGAGTAAATATCACCTAATTTGTGAAAAAGTTCAGACTACTAAATAAAACATTAACACAGTGTAATTTTTTGAGTTTTCTTATTCCTGGAATAGATTCTAAAACAGTCAAAAGGAGACTTTTTAGGGAAGTATTATAAGGAAAGTCATAATAGCATGTTCATACTAACACTTTATGTATGGATTGCTGATTCATAGATCCAATCTACGTCTACATTCTTTTAATAAAGAGCCTGTTTATAAAACTTTACAATTTCTTAGTTCCCTAACTAGGGATTGAACCCTGAGCCTTGGCAGTGAAAGTGTGAAGTCCTAACAACTGCACAGCCAGGAAATTCCCCAAACCTCACAATTTCTAATCGAAGTGAGAGAGGTCTGACCTGCCGTCTTTTTCTATGGGAGAAGATGCCATGGATTAGTTCAGTACTGTGGAGTTTTAGAAGGATTTTAGATAAGTGTCACGTGAAAATAAAGAGCAATAACAGTGAACTGATATCTTTTAGAGGGAAAATCCCTGAAACAAAGACAATTCCCTCCTTACCTTTTTAGGTCAGAAAAAGTAGGCCATTAATGCCTATAATTAGTACAGTATCTGTTGGATGCTCCATCCTACTTTAACTACATAGAATACTTTAAACTATCTTATTTATATGATTAAATGAGATCAGTACTAACTGTGTCATGGAGAAATTTAGTAAACCTCAGAAAATTTGTTATTGGAAGGTAACAATTTTTCCTCCAAGACATGTGACCAAGATAATAAAAAATAATCACATGCTTTTCCTTCTCTCTTCATTAAATTTATGCCAGACACTTTCAATGTCTCAAAAGGGAAAGTATATACTAACTTCCCCTCCCAATTTTTCCATCAGGATAGACTGACTTCAAATCAAATAAATTTAAATGGTTGATTCACTAAATGTGCATGAGCCTTGATTTAATGTGATTAAAACTGCTATAACAATAATAGAAAGTTAACATTCTCTTTGAAATACAATCAATTCTGAAATATTTTATATATATTATTCACAACTCAGTTGTGTAACTGATTTTAAAATATGAATATAAAATCAAAGCAACAATAATTTTTTTTTTAAAGTTCCCTTAGGAAAAAAGGACAATGAGCCAACTAGTTACACAGAGACTTGTGAGCCACATCTGAAGGCAGATTAAACCTAAATAATTGAAAGGCATGTTATATAAGAAAAGAAACAGTCTTGAACAAAAAATTGTTTTTCCCAATAAATTTAAAGTCTTAGAAGTTTTTATTTATGTATAACATAAAAATTCTAAAATTTTGGACACTTTCAATTATAAACATAAATGTATTATTTTAAAAATTAAATGGATATATCAAAATTTATTTTCCCTAAATATTTTGGGCTATGTAGTACACTTGACTTTGTCTTTCTCTTCCGAATTAATTAATCTAACAAATATTTATTTAACTTTTACTGTGTGCCTAATGAGTGATAGATTTAGAAAAGGGAGAGGAACCAGAGATCAAATTGCCAACATTCATTGGATATAAAAAGCAAGGGAATTCCAGAAAAACATCTACTTATGCTTCACTGGCTAAAGTCTCTGACTGTGTGGATCACAACAAACTGTGGAAAATTCTTAAAGAGATGGGAATACCAGACAACCTTACCTGTCTCTTGGGAAACCTGTATCCAGGTCAATAAGCAACAGTTAGAACCAGACATGAAACAATGGACTGGTTCAAAATTGAGAAAGGAGTACTTCAAGGCTGTATAGTCACCCTGCTTATTTAACTTATATGCAGAGTATATCATTTGATATGTCAGGCTGGATGAATCACAAGCTGGAATGAAGATCGCTGGCAGAAATATCAACAACCTTAAATGTGCAGATGGTACCACCCTAATGGCAGAAAGCAAAGAGTATCTTGATGAGGGTGAAAGTGGAGAGTGAAAAAGCTACCTTAAAACTCAACATTCAAAAAACTAAGATCATGGCATCCATTCCCATCAATTCATGGCAAATAGATGGGGAAACAATGGCAACAATGACAGGTTTTATTTTCTTGGGTTCCAAAATCACCACGGATGGTGATTGTAGCCATGAAATTAAAAGATGCTTGCTCTTTGGAAGAAAAGCTATGACAAACCTAGACAGCATATTAAAAAAGCAGAGACATCACTTTGCTGACAAAGGTCCCTATAATCAAAGTTGTGGTTTTTTCAGTAGTCATGTATGGATATGAGAGCTGGACCATAAAGAAGTTTGAGCACCAAAGAACTGATGCTTTTGAATCATGGTGCTGAAGAAGACTCATGAGACTCCCTTGGACTGCAAGGAGATCAAACCAGTCAATCCTGGTTTGATCAACCCTGAATATCAAGGAAATCAACCCTGAATACTCATTAGAAGGACTGATACTGAAGCTCACTACTTTGGCCACCTGACTGATGTGAAGAGGTGACTCACTGAAGAAGACCCTGATGCTGGGAAAGACTGAGGGCAGGAGGAAAGAGGGTGACAGAGGATGAGAGGCTTGGATGGTGATCATGACTCAGAGGACATGAGTTTGAGCAGACTCTGGGAGATAGTAAAGGACAGGGAAGCCTAGTGTTTTGCAGTCCATGGTGCTGCAAAGAGTTGAACATGAGTGAGCAACTGAACAACAACAAAAACTGAGTGATAGAGAAATAAATGATGATAAAACCTGGCAGGATCTCTACCTACATGAAGTCTCACACTAGCGGAGGACAGACATTAACGGAAAGAAACAAAGTGAAGTCACTCAGTCGTGTCCGACTCTTTGCGACTCCATGGACTGTAGCCTACCATGCTCCTCCGTCCATGGGATTTTCCAGACAAGAATACTGGAGTGGGTTGCCATTTCCTTCTCCAGAGGATCTTCTCGACCCAGAGATTGAACCTGGATCTCCCGCAGACCAGGGTGGGGAAAGGCCAGTAGGCTGCAGGAAGTAGACCAATTATTTGCCCCAAATTCCCCATGAGCCTTTCCCAGCAGGCAGTTCAATGACAATAATGAATGGGAGGGGATGAAGAGGATGTGGAAATGTTCATGAAGGAGAGGAGAACTATCAAGAGAAAGTTTAGGAAACTACTACCAAGGAACTCTATGCCTCCTCACTCTCCCGCCATTTGCCTAATCTTTGAATCCTGAGGTCTCTGAGATTAATAGTGTGACCACTGCTATTTTCCCTTTGCATCTTTTGGGTATACCTTTGCTGATTTAATCTTTTGATACACTTTTCATTGGGTGAGTCCTGTGTTAAACTTTTTAATCTGATTATCTTCCCTCCAGTCCATAAATCCCTTATCAGGGGAGCTTTAGACATTTGTGTATAAAGATATTCATTGTATATTGTGAAGTAAATAAAGCATTTTACGGAGGGGAAAAAAGAAACTTTCACATCTGGTATCTAAAAATACCTGAAAATAGTTAGTTATACTTTTTTTTTTTTTAGACTTTTTAACAGAAATTTTATTGGAATATCCCTATAACACTTTACCTCCCTGTCTTTAATGGATTAAAAATATGGCCAAGTTTGATTTGGGTTTGAGTCCTTTGATGAAGAGTACATCATCAAAACATTTCTAAATAAACATTTGAGCACAAGGCTAGATTGGAATGTCAAACTTATACTTTTAAAGAGGGAAAAGAACCTTGAAAATGTTAGGTTTCTCCTATTTCACCCTAACTTTCAACCTTTGATTCTATTCATATCAATGCTAAATTAAGTAGAAGAAATAAGACCGAGCCATGTGCATAATTTTGGATCCAAAGAATTAACTGAAATTCACAACATGGAAACTAACAACAAATTGTCAGATCATCATGAAATAGTCTTAGGATCTTTGTGAACTAATATTTAACCTGGTCATTAAACTGGCTTGATATCTGCAAATTTTTAGGATTCCTCTCCCAACCCCCTCTTTTCCTATAGGCTATGAACATTCCAAATAATTAAATAGCTATACCTTTATATTCTTGAATTATATGCTTAGCATCAATAAAAAAAACCTAGAGGTGATTCAGGCCCTATATAAGGCTATACTTGGAGGTAGTATACTTGACCCCAAAGCATCATGGATTCAGCTATGCAGATAATACTCTGCCCCATGACGTCCTCATCAATAACAAAATGGAAAGTGATTTAAGGAGAGTATGTAGTACTTGAGAACAAAAGGCAAGATCTGAAAGCCACAAGCCATCATCAATCACCAAATCAAACCATGGATCATAACCAGCTAGTTTTTTAACAAGCTTAGAGAATATCAAATATTAGAAAGAGAGGTGGGGGGGACGAAAGGAGAAAAGGAGGGAGGGAGGCAGAGGGAGAGAGAGAAAGAAAAGGAGAAGGAAAGGGAAAGAAAGCAAAGGAAAAAAGAAAACCATAGAGAGTATATCGAATGTAACAAATATGCATCACTGATAATATAACATTGGCAAAATCTGTGTGTTCATAAACTAGTAACACTTTGTTCTCTACTTATGCAACAGAGGCAAAACAACAAACTGGCCTCTCTTTTATACTTTATATACCCATCTATCATCTTCAAATATTCAGATTACCAAGTATGCTGTGACAATATAAAAATAGTTACCAATAACAGAACTGTATGCTCTTAGTTTTTTCATCTATCTTTCACATATGAAACTGTGTTATTTGAATAAGACATATGAATTAACTTGGGTCAGTCAGTTCAGTTCAGTTCAGTCGCTCAGTTGTGTCCAACTCTTCTTGGGTAGTTTACCCTAATATGTATCCCAACAATTTCTGTTATTGAACCAACTTTCTGAGCTGCGAAACTTAATATTTTACACTTATTTCAATATCTCTCCCTTTTCAGTTCCCCCAATTAATAGAGAATTAGCCCTTTAAATGCTGGACTGGAAGAAACACAAGCTGGAATCAAGACTGCTGGGAGAAATATCAGTAACCTCAGATATGCAGATGACACCACCCTTATGGCAGAAAGTGAAGAGGAACTAAAAAGCCTGTTGATGAAAGTGAAAGAGGAGAGTGAAAAAGTTGGCTTAAAGCTCAACATTCAGAAAACTAAGATCATGGCATCCAGTCCCATCACTTCATGGGAAACAGACAGGGAAACAGTGGAAATAGTGTCAGACTTTATTTTTGGGGGCTCCAAAATCACTGCAGATAGTGACTGTAGCCATGAAATTAAAAGATGCTTACTCCTTGGAAGGAAAGTTATGACCAACCTAGATAGTATACTCAAAAGTAGAGACATTACTTTGCCAACTAAGGTCCGTCTAGTCAAGGCTATGGTTTTTCCAGTGGTCATGTATGGATGTGAGAGTTGGATTGTGAAGAAGGCTGAGCGCCGAAGAATTGATGCTTTTGAACTGTGGTGTTGGAGAAGACTCTTGAGAGTCCCTTGGACTGCAAGGAGATCCAACCAGTCCATTCTGAAGGAGATCAGCCCTGGGATTTCTTTGGAAGGAATGATGCTAAAGCTGAAACTCCAGTACTTTGGCCACCTCATGCAAAAAGTTGACTCATTGGAAAAGACTCTGATGCTGGGAGGGATCGGGGGCAGGAGGAGAAGGGGATGACAGAGGACGAGATGGCTGGATGGCATCACTGACTCGATGGACATGAGTCTGAGTGAACTCCAGGAGTTGGTGATGGACAGGGAGGCCTGGCGTGCTGCGATTCATGGGGTCGCAAAGAGTCGGACACGACTGAGCAACTGAACTGAACTGAACTGAACCCTTTAAAATGTTCTTTCTGAATTATCTCTAATTCTCACATCAATTACCTTAATTTTCATAAACTTGTATATTCTTTAACTATACAGGCATATTTGAGAATCATTATTGGGTTGCCCAAAAACTTCATCCAGGGTTTTTGTACCATCTTATGGGAAAATCTGAAGAACTTTCTGGCCAATCCAATATTATCAGTGTTCTTACAGGTTTATAAAAATATTGTTTTCCCCTGATACTGTTATTATTATACTGCCTCTCTCCGCTTTATAAGAATGTTGGTATTTAGTAACTTCTTTTCCTATTTCCACATAGTCATTCAATCTTCATAGACTTGTTTCATTATTCAATTTAAAAACAGTAATCTACTGTGCTGTAAATAACTAAAATACAAACTCACTTAAGATTTTAAAATCATTTAATTGACCCTCTCACACATTCCCTTCTCTATGGTCATGGAGATAAGGGGAGGAAATTGTGAAGCTGAGTTGTTCTTTCTAAAGTAGCTTCAAAGGTAATATGAGATGACTAGAGGATTGAAAAAAAGTAAAAACAAGATTACTGGGCTTAACAGGGACAAGGCTTACAAGCCAAAAAATAAAGTACATGTGTATTCAAGTGTAGAAAGGCTATGAATCAGACATTTGTCTTTTAGACATGTGTGGACAGAGTGATAGTAATTTTCTCAGCATCACAAAATACTTTCCATTTATTAAATAAAAATATTAATAACAAAACAAAAATATAATTTATTTTCTTTAAAATATAGTAATATCTTTTTTCTACTATAATAGAAAATACTACCTATAATTATAGTCTAAAACCAAAACACTGAAGGTTTCTTATAAGAACTCTTTTTACTCTAATATAAGGTAAAGAGCCTAAGGTAGCTAAGAATGAGATTGCCCCTCAAATTCTGAATGAGATATTTTCCAAACAGATAAAAGAATTACAAATATATGCAGAGTGGAAGGTAAAATTATGAAACTGAGATAATACTCTAGAAATTCTGCTTTTGCATCCAAATTAATTCTAATATTCATATTCACAGGTAACACTTTGTTAGATATCATATCTTGATTTTTAGGTTAATATATCTGTAAATTAACAAAAAGACACAAACCTACAATTTCTGTTCATATCTCTTTCTCCCTAGATCCTTTGCTGAAGCTTCCTAATAAAGAGAAAAGCAAGCATAAGCCTGTTTAGGAAGCACAAATTACTATAGTTTTTTGTTGTTATTGTCATTTTGTTCTTGTTTTTGGGAGGAGTAGAGGTTACTACTTCTCTTTCTTCCCTGTAGTGAGAATAAGAAAGTCATGTGAAACTCTCTGGGATAGGATGAAAAAGAAAATAGGTATTATTCATATGTGGGTCTATTCTATTTCCCTTAGGAAAATTAAACCAATTTGGTAACTAAGATCTGGACATGTATCATAGCACTGAGATTATCTGATGACCTTTAAATTTAATAAAAATTGAACCCAAAGAGGTCAACTATATAGTCTTCTATTTTCAGGAATGTGTGATATGATGTAAAGAAAATGAATTTATCTTGGAGGGGACTCTGAAAGAGTCACTAAAGGAAAAAAAAAAAAAAAAAAGATGCAAAGTGCTTAAATAACCCAGCAGCAGACTAGAAACCCAAGAAAATTATCAAATAGTTATTTAATTTTAGGGGGAAAAAAAGCTAATGAGAATTTGATGTGTGATGCAGGGAACTCAAAGCTGGTGCTCTGTGACAACCTGGAGGGATGGGGTGAGGAGGGAGGTGGGAAGGGAGGTTCAGGAGGGAGGGGACACATGTATGACTATGGCCAGTTGATTTTGATATATGGCAAAATCATCAGAATATTGTAAAGTAATTATTCTCCAATTAAAATAAAATTTTTTTAAAAAGCCAGTGTGATTTCTAGGAAGATGATAGAGTAATAAATGTTCACTCTTAGAAAATCTATCATAGAACCACCAAACTACCAGAATCAATAAAAGGCAGACCAAAGCATAACAAGATAAAATTAAGAATATCATATAACTCTGAAGAAGAACTAAAGAGTGTCTTCATGAAGGTGAAAGAGGAGAGTGAAAAAGCTGGCTTAAAACTCAACATTCAAAAAACTAAGATCATGACATCTGGTCCTATCACTTCATGGCAAGTAGATGGATAAAAAGTGGAAACTGTGGCACATTTCATTTTCTTGGGGTCCAATCAACATGGTGATTACAGCCATGAAATTAAAAGATGCTTGCTCCTTGGAAGAATAGCTATGACAAACCTAGACAGCATATTAAAAAGCAGAGACATTACTTTGCCGACAACAGTCAAAGCTATGGTTTTTCCAGTAGTCATGTATGGATGTGAGAGCTGGACCATAAAGAAGGCTGAGGACTGAAGAATTGATGCTTTCAAACTGTGGTGCTGGGGAAGACCCTTGAGAATCTCTTGGACTGCAAGGAGATCAAACCAGTCAATCCTAGAAGAAATCAACCCTGAATATTCACTGGAAGGACTGATGCTGAAGCTGAAGCTCAAGCTCCACTACTCTGGCCACCTGATATGAAGAGTTGACTCACTGGAAAAGACTGATGCTGGGAAAGATTGAAGTCAAGAGGAGATGGGAATGAAAGAGGATGAGATGGTTGGATGGAGTCACTGACTCAATAGACACGAGTTTGAGCAAACTCAGGGAAATAATGACAGGGAAGCCTAGTATGCTGCAGTTCAAGGGGTTGCAAAGAGTCAGAGACACAACTTAGTGACTGAACAACAACAATGTAACTCTAAAGTTAACTTAAGTCTAAGTAACAAGTATTAAAAACTACCAAAAGGGGAGTAGAGTTTGCAAGGGGTCCAAGAAGACATCTAAAATGGTGAAAGTTCTTAAACTCCTTGAATATCCAATAGATATAAATCAACTATTTTAAAGGATAAAAGAAGAAACAGTGACTGCTTTCACAGGAAACACATTACAACAGTGAAACAGTGTTAAAAGTTTGAGAGTCCATGCAGAGAAAAAGTGATTTCTTTGGGTCAAGCATTAATGAAGACTTGCAATACAGCAAACATAAATCACATATGAAGTAGTAAAGAGACACCAGAATACAAAACCAACAGATCTGGCAGTGGGGGTGGGGGTGGAGAGGAAGGACAAAAAGCTATTATCATCTCACCTCCTTGGACACAGTTATTCTGGTGCAATACTAAGAAAAGCAATTGTTCCCTTAAATAGATTTACTTAAAATATATTCTTTTATATCTTCATCCTAATACCATTTAATCTAGCTGTTTTTCTGATGACTAAAAGATCATATGGCCATAAGAGCCTGCATTCTGGATGTCCCACTGTCTTGTAGCCCTTATTATTCAACACAAACTTGAATCTCAAACTATGTTACTTCCACTTCTCATCCACAGGGATCCAGTTTATCTGGGCACAAAGGAATTGTGTCACCTTTACTGTGGGCTCCTCCACACTGTAACACACTTCCTCGATCTCTCATGGCACTCCCCCTGCACAGTGCCCACCCCACCATCAATCTCCAAAGCATCACTAACAGATAGTCACTGTGAGTAAAAGTCTTGTAAAGATGGAGAAGCTCTGCTAAAACTAAATGCTAAATATGATTGTTTTCCAGATGCAAATAAGAATGAATGTAAACACTTCAAAGGGATCCATTTCACTGGCAGACTCTCATTCCAATAGCTATATTCCAGTCTTAACCTCCCTTGTTTCTGAATCCTCAAATCTTTAAATAATAATAATAATGCTCCCAACTGCCCTCACCTTGAATATTCACCTGAACAATTTATTCTTGGTGCTACCTTCTATCTTCTACCATTAAAAGATGTTTACTCCTTGGAAGAAAAGCTATGACCAACTTAGTATATTAAAAAGCAGAGACATTACTTTACCAACACAGGTCCATTTAATCAAAGCTATGGTTTTTCCAGTAGACATGTATGGATGTGCGACTTGGACTATAACGAACTGATACTTTTGAACTGTGGTGTTGGAGAAGACTCTTGAGAGTCCTTTGGACTTCAAGGAGATCAAACCAGTCAATCCTAAAGGAAATCAGTCCTGAATATTCATTGGAAGGACTGAAGCTGAAGCTCCAATACTTTGGCCTCCTGATATGAAGAGCTGACTCACTGGAAAAGACTGATGCTGGGAAAGATTGAAGGCAGGAGGAGAAGGGGACAATAGAGGATGAGATGGTTGGATGGCATCACTGACTAGATGGACATGAGTTTGAGTAAGCTCTGGGAGTTGGTGATGGACAGGGAGGCCTGGCGTGCTGCAGTCCATGGGGTCGCAAAGAATCGGACATGACTGAGTCACTGAACTGACTGACTGATCTTCTACCACACCACATCAGCCTAAAGTGCTACTCTTTTCACAGCCCAATCCACCCATCAAGATGTCTTCCTAAACACTGTGAAACTGATACAATATAGGCATATCATATATTCTCTATTTGCCTCTTCAAATCATCTCTCTGAGCTATGGACTGTATCATTGGGGTTCCCTTGCCATTTGGCTTATAATTTCATTCTTCCAGTGAGAGGCACTAACAAATTAAAAGGCAGGGGGAAGAAGGTCAGGGTATTTATTCTTCCACTTACTCTCTGCCAGGCTGAGGGCTAGCAATGAATATATTCCTCTACCGAAGGCCACAATTCCTGTTAAGCGGGCAGACTTCTCCTATAGCTGTAAATTTCATGGAGTTCCAGTAACTTCTTCGAGACCTTGTCCCTTTAGGTTCATAGATAGTTCAAAATGATTATCATCTTGTTGGTTTCCCTTAACTCTGCCCACACCTTCATTAAATTCTCTTCAGACACCCCATCTGAGTGTGCCATAATTTCCTGCCAGAATCCTGGCTGATTCAGCAGGGAGGAAAAGAAACTAATTAAAAATTATATTGGCATCCTTAGAGAGATTACAGAGAATGAAATATTCATAATACAAGAATTGGTTGTTCTGAGAAAGGAATAATCAGAGAATAAGAAAGAGTTCTTGAAAATTAAAAACATTACTACTGAATAAACAGGGCTTCCCTTGTAGCTCAGTTAGTAAAGAACCTGCCTGCAATGAAGGAGACCCAGGTTTGATTCCGGGATTCCGAAGATCTCCTGGAGAAGGAAATGGCAACCCACTCCAGTATTCTTGCCTGGAGAATTCCATTGACAGAAGAGTTTGGCAGGCTACAGTCCATGGGGTTGCAAGAGTTGGACAAGACTTAGGGACTAAACCACCACCACTGAATAAACACATCAGCAGAAGCATTAAAGAACAGAACCAGGATGAAGAGCAAATTTATAATTTGGAAGACATTAAAATGGAACTCTAATACTTACCTAGCAGTAGGTCCAAAAGGACAGATATAACAGAGATAATGAAGAAAAAGAATAGTTTGAGATTCAAATCTTTATATTGAAAGACATGGAGTGCAATAGATTAATAATAAAAGATATGTAGAGAGAGAGACACACACACTCTAACATGTGAGAGATTTGCTTGAGAGTATATATAACCAAGAAGGAGAAAGTGAAAGTGAACATCACTCAGTCATGTCTGACTCTTTGCGACTCCATGGACTGTACAGCCCATGTAATTCTCCAGGCCAGAATACTTGAGTGGGTAGCCTTTCCCTTCTCCAGGGTATCTTCCCAACCCAGGGATTGACTCCAGGTCTCCCACATTGCAGGTGGATTCTTTACCAGCCGAGCCACAAGGGAAGCCCTTGCAATGATTAATAATAAAAGATAGCTAGAGAGAGAGTGGAGAAGGCAATGGCACGCCACTCCANGTCTGACTCTTTGCGACCCCATGGACTATACAGTCCATGGAATTCTCCAGGCCAGAATAGTGGAGTGGGTAGCCTTTTCCTTCTCCAGGGAATCTTCCTAACTCAGGGATCAAACCCAGGTCTCCCACATTGCAGGAAGATTTTTAACCAGCTGAGCCACAAGGAAAGCCCATTTTAATCCCCTCATATTCTAAATAGACCTTAAAAGGCAAGCTCTTTTGAAATGATTAACTGTTATCCTTATAGTATACTATCATACTGAATGAAAACTGTGTTAAAGATAATTATGGTTTCTTTAACTTTGGGCCATTTTTTAAAAATTAATTTATTTTAATTGGAGGCTAATTATTCTACAATACTGTATTAGTTATGGTTTCTTAGTATCTCAAATCATAGAAATTCTGTTACCTGATCTGCTAAAGTCTGTGGTGAGGAGTAGCCGATGCGGCATCCATGGGAGAGACAGACAAGCTCAGCACTTAATTCCAAGACATGGGCCAGAGGCAAATATCCAATGTAAACATCTTTCTCCCTAGAAGAAAAGGAAGATGCAAGAAGCAACAGTTAGGCGCTGTTTCTGTGAAAAGTGACTGCAGTGGGGGCAAGCTTTAAAAGGGATGGGGACCCTCTGGGCTCCACGTGGGCATGCATGTGTGTGTATGGCAGACCCTGGGGTGTCAGGGGAAGAGAACTACAATACAGCTCCATCTGAAGCCAAGGAGGCAGACACACAAGGAGGTGGCTCCGATCCCAGTCCTCCTGGAAGGTGCTCCCTAACTGAGCCCTGTACAAGCAAAGCTCAGGAGCGGAAGAGATCAGCACTCGGAGGGCGTAAAAACATGAGGGATTCTGAAGCACAGAAGAAATCCCCCAAGGAGGGATTTGCAACTAATGGGATATCAAAAAGGACAGTTCAAAGAGAATCCACAACTACCTGCCAGGAATCTCAGAGATTCTTGTTCCGAAAGTTAAATTATACATTATATAATAAAACGTATATGTATACATGTGCACATTATTTCAAGAACTGCTTCCACTGTCAAAATATGAAGGGCAACTTCCTAGAAGGAACTAATTGCTCTTAATTTTTTTCCTGAAAGTTATGCATACATAAGAGATTTCTATCTGCATCCCCAAATTCAATTCCACAGTAACGTGTGTATTTATAATCGCTACACTTAAAGGCAACAAAAATATCCAACCGCTGTACAAGATCAGTCATCACAATACTGATTCCATCCCTGGGAATGTTATCCTCACTTCCCTAAAACTCCCTCCCGTCTGGCTTCCTCACTGATCTCTTTCCCATTCCAAGAGACCCACTCTCCCCCTGCTACTACCTGACTGTGTCTTAAAAGGAAAAATCGGAGACTGAATACAGAAGCTCAAGAAATATATCCACTAAGTATTACCTGTTCACTGGAATTATAATATTGAGGTATAAAAATGACTAGATGATAACAATATGAACTGATTAAAATATTTAGACATTTAAATCAGGTCAAGTTTGCACTTTTAAAGTAAAAAGCAAATATTAACAATGAAACCTTTAAGCCCCACAACTATAATTATTTTGTAATTTTAATGTCTTTTTTGAAGAAATGCCTAACTGTAAACAGACTCTGAAGGACTAATTTGATCATATACTAAGAAACGACATCAATGTAAGTAATTAACGTAAATAACTACATACCCGAGTTCCGGAATCCTCTCCGCCATCCCAGTGATCCCAGCAATAATGTTGCTGTGGGAGATCATGACCCCCTTGGGGATTCCCGTGGATCCGCTTGTGTACATGATCACTGCAATATCTGAGGGCGCTGGTTTGCTAAGGGGTTTGTTTTCTGCATTAGAGAAGACACATACTCCTGAGAAATTTAGCTATATCACCAATTTTTCATTATCATTTGTTAACTCAACAGCTCTTAATTGTACTCACACAAATGTCGATAAAATAGATCAAGTCCCTACACATGAGACATAGTCTACTTGGACAGATGTACACAAATCTATAAGAGTTATGAAGAAAAATAAAGCAAGACCAGGTGAGAAAATGTTAGGAAAAGTGGCAGGAAACGAAGGTGAAGTAACTGCCAGGACCCCATTGTGCAGTTTCCAAGGTCATGCCCACAACTCTGGATTTCACACTGCGTGGAAAGCAACATCATTTTGAACAGGGGCTTGTCTGCAACAAGGATCACATTAGCTACTGTGTGGCTACCTAACTCGAAAAGGAAACAGCAGAGGCAAAGAGACAAAAGGCTATGCTAGTGACTCGACTAAGAAATTAGACTAGGGTACCTAATCATTTGCTAAAACTGTTCTCTCCTTCACAGTGTGAAGCTAACATGGCTATACTCAGAATTCTCCCCCCTTTGGCACAAGCCCAGGAACAGCAGCCAACATCCCAGACAGGTGACACAGCAGAAAGACAAAGAGAAGTAGGTCATGGACAGCACCGCTCCTCTGGCTGAATTAATCTTGGAACTACCCTAAACGTGGTCTTCTTCAGTAAACAGAGAAAACACTTTAAACTTGTTCCCAAGTGCACCCTTGCTCTCGTACCCATCAAGATATTTCTTGACAACTGTTATTACTCAAGTTCTTGCTTCCTAACCTGCCATTCATTCCTTTGTCCCATGGTACCTACCATTCTTCACCGCCACCACTTTCTAGAAACTGTTTTCTGAAGCGACTCTGGCCAAGAAGTCCAATGGTGCTTTTGCAGCCTCTGTGTTACTGGGCTCCTCCAGTGGACCTGGTCCTATGAAAGACTCCCGCCTTCTGAGAGGCTCCTTCCACTCAACCCCCATGAATCACACACCACCCATCTTCTTCCTTCTTCTCCAGCCAATTCACGGTGGCCTTTGAAGGTACCTTTCTCTATGGGTGTCACCTACTCCCTTGGCTTTAATTAAAACCTGTTCTCAGCTTCTAAATCTTTTAACTCCAAACTTAACTCCAGCATACTAGACTTGTACACGCCACTGCCCACTAAAAGCTGTATTTGAATGTCCCATGTGCACCTAAATTCAACATGCGCAAAATTAACCTCAGCATAGCCCTGTTTCCAAGCCAAGTGAAGTACAGCCCTACTATCCTAACAGCTTTTGTGAAATCCTACAAGTTTAATGACATTATTTCTAAAACTAACTTTAAACCATCTAAAAAGGAGAACAGGAAAACTGTATCATGTATAAAAATATTTTAAATTAATTTCAAATAAATACTACTTTTAGAACATTCATAAACTAATGTTTGTATTTTTCCTTAAGTTTTTTTTTAAAGGGTAGATGATGGTATACTTAGGGTGACCTTTCTTCCCAAAGTGATAATCTAGAAAACCAGTTTATCACTTGATTTAACTTTAGAATCAGATATCTGGATCAAAACGCAGTCACTGCAGAACACACACAAGGAAGCAAGGAACCACCACATACCCACGCTGGCCTTGGCGCCCAGAGCCTGCACAGCTGCCATGGTGTGCACAATGACGCCCTTGGGGAACTCGGACCAGGTCGGCAGCTTTCCATCTACAGTGATGATGTGCCGCAGGCGCGGGACCAGAGAAACGATGTCCTGGAAAAACACAAGAATTCACTGCATTTTTCTCTGAACATGAGTGAACATGTGTCAGTCATGTCACACGTCAGTCGTGTCCGACTCTGCAACCCCACGGATTACAGCCCATCAGGCTCCTCTGTCCATGAGAATATCCCAACAAGAATACTGGAGTAGGTTGTCATTTCCTACTCCTGGGGATCTTCCCAATCCAGAGATCAAACCCGCATCTCCTGCACTGGCAGGTGAAGGCTTTACCACTACGCTACCTGGGAAGCATATTCTTTATTACTCTGTACTAACAAGCTTGCAAATAATCCAGGGCACAAGAAAAGTAGTTTATCATGTTTCAAATTGTTAATTTCTTGCCTCAAAAAGCAAGGATGAAGTGCACAGCCATGACTACCCCTTTTTTCAGATGGACAACTATTGGTTTGAAATACATGTTTCTGTTTTATAACATTAGATTTACTGTGTATACCTGTTTCTTTGGTATAATTAATCAATCAAGTTAATTCCTTGCAAAAATGGGCTTATAAACACATACTGCCTGAACTACAGGGTAGCCAAATGTTCCCTATGCTTTAAAAGGCAAATAAAGACATGGGGAGAGAGGAAGGGAATGCTCTTATAAGCTTGTTTAAAAAAAAAAAAAAAAAGGGGGGTCAGATATTATTGTTTTCATAGAGAGTTCAGAGACTAAAATTTCTTCCTCCCCTAGTTTCATAAAGTCATTAACTTCCCTTTAAAAAGTTCTGAAACTTGTACTCAATGTTTCAGAATAAGTGAATTACTAGTTTAAAAATAACCCTTAAAATTAAAAATTTATTGAAAATAGATGAGCACAAGGTAGAAAAGCTGTAACCCCTTCACCTTCCATACGGACATATTAACAATTAATTTGGAGCTCTATGTGCAACCTAAACACAAGTATATATGAAATCTACTTTTTCTTTTCTAAAGGAGACTAAATTATGATATTCCCCAACATTTATAGAGATATTAAAGATTTTAAAGATCATAAAAGAACTAAGTTTAATAATGAACTCATGATACTGAAAATTCTAAAGTATGGGACAGTTATTAGAAAACTAGTTCTCACCTTCAACTTTGTCTGCAAGAGTTCTTTACTAGTAATGATGTTGGTCACCTCTGTTTCATTTAATCCATGAACAATTGCTGGACCCCCTAAAGTAGCATACAGCGTAACAACTACAGGGAAAAGAAAGGGCAAGTCAAATACTTGGACATTTCATAGAAGTACAAAGTGCAATTAAATAAAGCCTCTGACCACTGACAGAACATCTAAACCCTAAAATGTTAGATCCATAATTTGTGATCTAATTGTGCTGTGTTATTCTAAATTATTTTAATATATTAACATGACACCTACTCACTCTTCTATAATTCCCCCACAAAATTTCAACATTTTAAAATTTTGTTTTCTTTCACCTACAGAGGCTACTCTGGAACTGTGATGTTGAAAGGAATTATATTTGACTTCTAAAATGTCAAAGTCATAGATGTTAACTATTTGATACTAAAATATAAAAAATATACCAACAAAACAACATACTGAATGTCGTATTTAAGATATTATTTCTTTAAAAAAAATAGCACTAATGAGTGGTAATACTTATTCTAAAGTAGAAAAATTTTAGGAAAAACAGTCTTAGAAATCTCAAAATTCAATAACAATGAGGAGGAGGAGGACTTCTATATGCTTTCCACCTAACTCAAAAGAGTTAAGCAAAGTCACTTTAAGAGACAACTAAAGCTTCATAAACACACTGTAAACCCAAACCTGTGAAAACAAAAAGGTATGCCAGTTTAAAGACAAAATACAGTGGAGGCATTTATAGCAAGGAATTTGATGATAAAAATCATCTTTTCTATTTCATCCGAAGTATAAAACAATGTCCATGTTTAATACCACAACTGACACCATAACCTCTGAACGAAACTTCTCAGACTACCTCACAGGCATCACAACTTCCACAAGCTGTGTTATAGTTATACAACATAAAAGTTCTCTCTAGTTTAACTAGCAGCTAGGTTTGAGTATTGGAAGTGCTTTAGAAGCCAGCTGTCAACTGTGGAAATGGCCTAACAAGATGACACTGACTTTAAAGGGCCATTCTGAGAAGGGGTAGCAGAGCAATGACCCACAGGTGTAGATTTGGCTCCCCAGGCCCAGAAAGGCCCCTCAGAACAGGTTCAAATCCTCCTACTACGTGGGTAATTTGTCCCACAACTGGTTCCTTTTCCAAAACAGACCAGTATGTCTTAAGCTGTAACAAAGGTGAAAATTAACATCAGAATTTCATCTCGGGAGGAAACACTTAGATAGTAAGTAACATCTCTCCCACAACACTAGGTCCATGCTTCGAGAAGGTAAGGAAGCCCACGTACGCTGAAAATTATACATGAAGCAGGCCTGTGCAGCGACCATCCACTCAGCCCTGG
This sequence comes from Neotragus moschatus, assembly GCA_006410615.1. Classification (NCBI taxonomy): domain Eukaryota; kingdom Metazoa; phylum Chordata; class Mammalia; order Artiodactyla; family Bovidae; genus Neotragus; species Neotragus moschatus. The sequence continues at coordinate 3,356,490 of SJYA01001566.1, read as the reverse complement.
TTTCACAGAAGATGGCGATGTTGGTCTTCGGCTTCTGACCCAGCATCTGTAAGCCATTTCCAAAATTAAAGGCTCTCACAAAGACATCTTCATAGGAAAGCCAATTATAGCTTCCAAGAATAACCTGATAAACAAAAAAACACACAAAGAGCTTTCAATCATCAAAATATTAATCTCCAGAAGGATGCCAGGATGTGTTCCAAATTTCAACAGAAAGTTATGTCTGTATATAGACTATTTTGTTCTAACAGAAAGCTAGAAGGCAAGTTTCAAGGGAAAACTATTTTGAAAATTAGCTATTTTGTGGTATTTTCTATGACAACTCAAATTTTCTGCTAAATTTTTATCATTCGGGCAATTGTTTTTCTTTTGAAAATAAATTCTACTACTTAAGAATTATTGCATTTCAGTATCAGATAGTACAATATGATTCACAGACAGACACTGGCCAGACCCAGGCTAACAGAAATGCTTATGGCCATTCAATTTGAACTGCTGTAACTAATTCTGGATACACAAAGTATTGATAGATGAGTCTCCATTGATACAACCAGGTGGGGTGTAGCTATACTAGTCACCAAAGTCCCTCTGTAGAATACTCACTGGCTCAGCAGGGCTTTCAACATTTCATTTGTACAGGTAACATCAAGTCTTACCTTAGTAGCAATCCCCTTTCAAGTGTCTTTAGACATTTTCTCCAACTTAGATCAAACCATAAATCCCTAATTTTACACAGATTAGAGAGAAAGCTACTCTTGCTGCAAAAATATATGGACAGTTCCCAAACATGCCTGAGTCATTAACATATGTTTCACACACCTTAAAACAATCTAACCATATTCATTTTCAAAAATTCATTTCAATAATAGAAATAAGCAGGCTGGATGAATATAAAAATGGAAAAACAGTTGAATACTGCCCTCTAGTGTCCAATTCCAAGTTGGACTTGAGAAATAAATTCTTTGAACGGTAAGGGGCTTCCCAGGTGGCTCAGCTGGTAAAGACTTTGCCTTCAATGCGGCAGACCTGGGTTTAATCCCTGGGTTGGGAAGATCCCCTGGAGAAGGGAAAGGCTAATCACTCCAGTATTCTGGCCTGGAGAATTCCATGGACTGTATAGTTCACGGCAGAAAAACATCTACTTCTGCTTTGACTATGCCAAAGCCTTTCTTTGACGATGTGTATCACAACCAACTGGAAAATTCTTCAAGAGATAGGAATACTAGACCACCTGACCTGCCACCTGAGAAATCTGCACACAGGTCAAGAAGCAACAGTTAAAACTGGACATAGAATAACAGACTGGTTCCAAACTGGGAAAGGAGTACATCAAGGCTATATATTGTCACCCTGCTTATTTAACTTATATTCACAGGACATCATGAGAAATGCTGGACTGGATGAAGCACAAGTGGGAATCAAGATTGCTGGGAGAAATATCAATCACCTCAGATATGCAGATAACATCTCCCTTATTTCAGAAAGTGAAGAAAAACTAAAGAGCCTCTTGATGAAAGTGAAAGAGGAGAGTGAAAAAGTTGGCTTAAAACTCAACATTCAGAATACAAAGATTATGGCAACTGGTCCCATCACTTCATGGCAAATAGATGGGGAAACAATGGAAACAGTGAGAGACTGTTTTGGGGGGGCTCCAAAATCACTGCACATGGTGACTATAGCCATGAAATTAATTAAAAGACGCTTGCTCCTTGGAGGAAAAGCTATGACCAACCTAGACACCATATTAAAAAGTAGAGACATTACTTTACCAACAAAGGTCTGTCTAGTCAAAGCTATGGTTTTTCCAGTAGTCATGTATGGATATGAGAGTTGGACTATAAAGATAGCTGAGCGGCAAAGAATTGATGCTTTTGAACTGTGGTGTTGGAGAAGACTCTTGAGAGTCCCTTGGACTGCAAGAAGA
>SJYA01001566.1:3301209-3354353 GCA_006410615.1 Neotragus moschatus | reverse complement strand
CCTCATGCTGGGAAAGATCAAGGGCAGGAGGAGAAGGGGACAACAGAGGATGAGATGGTTGGATGGCATCATTGACGCGATGGACCTGAGTTTGAGTAGGCTCTGGCAGTTAGTGATGGACAGGGAAGCCTGGCATGCTGCAGTCCATGGGGTCGCCAAGAGTCAAACACAACTGAGCTACTGAACTCAACTTGATCGTTAAGGCAACTGAAATTAAGATACTTGTTTAACTTTAGTAGTCCCAAACTCTCACTGCACCCTCCTCCCACGAAATGCTCAGCACAAGCTCCAATGACTTCAAAAGGAGTTCTTTGGGGGTGAGAAAGCAGATGAGAATTTGGCCAAAATGTGTAGGAATTGGATTACAATTTTTAAGAATTTCACACCCCAAAGAGAAGTCTATGAGCTACCTCCTAGATTCTAGAATTTAAATGAGTTTCATAAGTTTCAGAGAATATATGTGCTCTGAAAAAGCATTAGATATATAACCCAAATATATAAACTCAAAAGATGCTGCAAAGAAATCAAGCTAAGAGTTTAATTCAAGTGTAAGGGAATTCTGAATTTAATTCTTTAAACCACTGAATTTTCTAGGAGTGATCTTTCCCATAAAGATTATGTTTAAGGGACTTTCTCTACACCGTAATTTTATCTAATTTCTGCTAGAAAAGTCTTCTGATCCTAACTTGGTCCCTATGGTTAGTCCAACCTGGAGATTAAATTATTCTATTCCCTGTCTATACTGTTGAGCACTGCTGAAGAATACCAAACTTTAAATCCAGGATCACAGATCTCACCATCCAGCAATCGTATTGTGCTTCCCTGGCATATTCATTTTCTCACCCTATTTGAAACCTCTACTAAAATGTCCTCCACTCTTTCCCTCTCCCTTCTCCATTTCCACCTGATGACACTACCTCACACTTCACTTAGAAATTAGAAATTAAACAGAAACTCCCTTGCTTTCCTACCACCAAGTTCAATACCATACATGTACACACACAGACTGCAGTCCCCAGGGTATGACGGTGGCTGAAGTGTCCCTGAAGGTAATCCAATTCACTAGGACTCTGAAGAGCTTCCTAAATTGACATCTCTAGTCCTGACTCGTACTTGGATATCCAACCTATTTTTTCACTTGAATATTCAACTAAGGATAACTTTAACTGATACTCCCCTCAAAACAGTCACTTCCTCCATCTTACCCTGTCATCCTAGCTCATCTCTCCTGAACTAATATGAATGCTGACTGGCCAACTTCCACTCTTACTCCTCTTTAGCCCCTTCTCCCTACAGTAATGACTTTTTAAAAATAAGTCCACGTACTGCCCTGCAAGTGTTCTGCCTCTCCAGTAGGAATGGAATCAGAACACCACAGTCTGCCTTACAAAGTCCTAAGGGCCCCAGACGTTGGCAGTGTCTCTGGGCCCATCTCAAACCCACTGTCCTGACTCACTGCCTATAAATACAACTTTGTCCTTTCTGTCCTTCAAACAGGCCGCGCGGGAACCAGGATGAGGCAAGACAGGTGCTTAGGACACAAAATGTAAGGAGGCACTCAGTCTCCGGTCTGAGTGCCATTATGAGCGCTGCACCCTCATGCTTCACCCAGCTGGGTTCATTTCTGCTTCAGAGCCACTGCACCATCCTGCAGTGCATCCTGCATCCACCACTGCAGAGAGGGTTCCTACCAGATCTTCACAAAGCTAGCTCCTCCGTGTCCTGCAGGTCTCCACTAGGCCATCGCTGACTCGGAGAGGCTACCCCTGATCTCCGATCAGCTTTATTTCTTTACAGTTAAGTCTGTTACCTTCTTATCATCTCTCTTCCTCCCATATAAAGGTAGGATCCAGAGAAGAGTAACCTGTGTGTCTTGCTCAGTAGTGTCTTCCAGTGCCTAGGCCACTATTAGCACATACCGGGCACCCAGCAATTATTTGCTAAATGTATGGAAAGAACTGGTGCAACCGAACAACTTCAGTTCACTCTGGGCCTTGGAGTCTTCCACCTCTCCTCCAGAAGACTTATCTTCTAAAAGATTTCTTTTTTAAAAAGTGTGTATGCTCCTGATCATTTAACTTCCACGGCTTCTTATGAGCACTCTTCAATCGCAAATGTCCTGTACTCCCACCTCAAATATTCTTTTCTGTGACCTACGAGACATAAACATGTCTGACTGTCCTGAGTCAGGAAAATACACAACTAGTGTACCACGGAGTCTGAGCAGTTTCTTCATCTGTAAACCTCCTCGGGGGCTAAGGGATCCCTCCAGTCACTTTGCTCTCTCACAGTTGATTGCTGTATTCTTACTCTGTGACAGGTGTGACACACACACAAGTAAACATCAGTGCTATCACTCAAACTGTTGCTGCCAGGGCCACAGGAACTCAGGAATTTACTTTTGTTCAGGAACCTATAAAATTAGATGCATGGATTATGCTGATGAGGAAGGCCTCTTATCTCAAAAGAGGACTATAAAAATAAAATGGAGATAAGATACAGAACATGCTCTAAAACAAAATCACACAATACTTAACCAGTCAGGGCCCTGGAGAATGAGACAGTCTATAAAAATTAACTTTTCAAGTAGCTGAGTTTAACCTTTATCGGCATTAGAACTTTTAAATCATGCAGAATAGAGGTACTTCAGAAGTATATACTTCCTACCTTCAACAAAGTACCTGGCTTCATTTTACATTTCTCTCTGCAAATGAGCATCATTCTAAAGAAATTACTGTGAGGGAGCCAGAGAGAGTGAAAATATTCAGTAGATCTGGACAGTTGGTGATAATCATGATGATAAGAAGGCAGCTAAACTCAACTAGTGTTTACTATGTGCTAGGCACACTGCAAGTAACACTCACAGGAATTCTAAGATAGTTACTATTATTATCCCTATTTTACAGATGGGAATATTGAAGCGTCAAGGGAGTGGACATAATTTGCTCAAATCCCACAGCTACTAAGTGACAGACTAGAATATGAATCCAAGCAGACTCACTCCAGAGTCTAAGCACTAAACCACACACTCCAATTGCACTACAAAAAGGAGTTGGGGTGTTATTGGGCAGGCGAGTAAGGCGGCCTGACTATCAAGTGTAAAAGGTCTGTGTTTGAATGGACTGCATTAATAGTAGAGGCCAGAGTGGAAGCAGAAGACTTGCTTAAAAGAAAGGAGGGGGCGGGGGGAGTGGAAAGAGCAGTAAGGAGGAAAATGAAAAAAGAATCAGACTCCTGGGTTTCACCTTGAGCCACCTGGTACACAGGAGAGCCTTTAATAAATGGCAATGACAGGATGAGGAGCTAGCATGGAAAGGAAAACCAAGAGTTCTGGCTGGGGAGAGTATTAATATAATAACCAACCACAAATTCTGACCAAGAGATCACCCATTATTTTTTATATAAATCAAGCATGTAAATATCCTAATAAGTCAAAAATAAAAGTCATACATGTGCAAACCGAATAAAAATGTGACTCAAGAATGAAGTAACACAAAAGCAGGCACTAAGAGGAAAAAAAGCTAAGTCAACTCCTAAGAACAGAAACGAGTATTTCTAGTGTCTTTTTTGAACAATTCAGAAGAAGTAACAGTGAAACTTCTCTTTCTAAGCACTATGACTGCATAATTCCTTCTATTTTCTTCTAAGGTATGTAAAACATATGGGAAAAAATGTAAAGTGTCTCTGGTTTTAGATAACTGAATGTTTAAGCTGGTTTCAGGTTTTCTGTTTCACTGTAAAAAAAAAAAAAATGTTATTCTTTGCAACTCTGTTCTATTACAAGTGCATGTATTTCAAAACTGTTCCAGAAAATCATCACTTCATTGTTAATTAATTTCAAAAAACATCAGTACAAGCACTTGCTTCAGGAAGTCTGAAATCAGGAGATACCAACACTGGTTCCACATGCTTCACTCGGCCACAGTTTCATAAAACCATATGAGACTCAGAATGGCAGCACAACATCCTGGACAAGCTTGCTGGGCCTCAAGAACACAGGAGCCTCTGCTTCTCTGCCTTCTGTTCTCCTCGTCCCCCCAGAGACCTTTCTTGGTGAAGCTGACAGTATCAGCTGGCTCACACTATCATGGGCAAAACTATAGCAGAATCATTACCACCACCTTTTCTTCCACTTACCTTCCCTTGGGAGCTCAAAACAAACGGGTAAGATAAAATGAAAACCAAGCTTCAGAATTCACAGATTTGAAATGAAGGTTTTAGTATTTTTGTTTCAACCATGCCAGATACATTCTAGGGTTAATCCCCAAAGCTCAGTCTCCCAAAATTGGGAGATAACTTTTGGATATTGCTCATCACTAGCTTTCTTTTCCAACATAAGATTATCTTCAAATATGGAAACTATTAAATGATGATACACTTCAGCAAAAATATTTCCCACTTTCAGTAAGAACTCTGAGCAAAGGCCACACTGCCTAAGCAACTCTACTCTTCCACCGAAGGGCAGGCTGTGAAAGGTCCCCTTCCCACTATTCTTTCATAGCCAGCTCTGCTACAGCTGAAAGGCAATGGCTGTTAAATACGAAACCAAGGGGTGGGGTCGGAAGACACGGGGAATGCCCCTGTCCAGCGTGCAGACCAAGCCCACAGTTGCAACGCAGACCAACAGAAACTGGGGTCTCAGCTAACCCACGGTATAGCACACCTTCTTGAGAAAGACTCACAGAAAATATTTGCTTCGTTTATGATATACGAAACCTACTTTCCCAATGGGACTTCCCTGGTGGCTCAGACGGTTAAGCGTCCGTCTACAACGAGGGAGACCTGGGTTTGATCCCTGCGTCGGGAAGATCCTCTGGAGAAGGAAATGGCAATCCACTCCAGTACTATTGCCTGGAAAATCCCATGGACAGAGGAGCTTGGTAAGCTACAGTCCATGGGGTCGCAAAGAGTCGGACAGGACTGAGCGACTTCACTTTCACTTTCCCAATGAGCCTAATTTCAAATAAGAAGAAACAGTATGTATTTTTTATATCAAAGTTTACATAAAGGCTTTTGGAAAAAGTTTGATGAATCACATGCAAATGTAATGGCAAATGTCAGTGTCAGGCAGACCCTCTGACAGTGATGTANTCGCAAAGAGTCGGACAGGACTGAGCGACTTCACTTTCACTTTCCCAATGAGCCTAATTTCAAATAAGAAGAAACAGTATGTATTTTTTATATCAAAGTTTACATAAAGGCTTTTGGAAAAAGTTTGATGAATCACATGCAAATGTAATGGCAAATGTCAGTGTCAGGCAGACCCTCTGACAGTGATGTAGCAGAGATAGAAAAGATTGCTAACTGAAAATAGTTTCTTTTGACTTCTAACTCCTTTACTGGAGTTCAAATATTTCTCTGTTGAATAAACAATGAATACAAACGCACCAGGGTCAAGGAGGGAGGAAAAGAACCATGTAACACTCACACATACAAACACACATACAAAAACATGCACAGGGCATAAAAACTTTGCTTGTGACCACTGGGTTATCTGGCCACATTTAAGGAACAACTATGATAGCTCCAGGATTTTATTTTGTCCTAATTATACAGATACTTGAATTAAGAAGAATTTCGTATTCACCATATTTTTCTCCTTTTCAAATACTTGGGAACTAGTTTGCTGCTGTGAGTGCTGAACGACTGAAAGATAGTGCTAACTCCATAGAACACATGTGGTGTGTGGGGGAGACTGGAGAAAAAAATAAAGCTTTCTGCTAAGATAGGATTTCTGTGATATATGCTACATTAAAAGTAAGAGAACCCTATCTTTGAATTCAAATAGCAGTACGAGCTATCAAAGGACAAAAGTGAATGTTTATTTTAGATACAAAAAGCACAGAAAGAGAAGGCAGAGTGAAAAACTTTAGCACTTAAAAGGTGTTTTCATTACCTTTTATAACTACCAGATCTCACAAAGACAGAATGATGACGGTATGCATAACCATAAAAAGTAGTGACTAAATATGACAAAAATCAGACACCACTATAATAAAGTATTTTGCAAATTATAATCTATAGGTTAGAGACGAGTAATCAGACATGTTTAACCATATGACTTCAATTTCTCGAAATGTGCCGTGAACTAACCACAGCTAGATTTCAACTTATCACCCCCTCCCCCCAAAAAAATCATTTAAGTGAAGCAAAAAACTAAGTTAGCAAAAGAAATAGGAAAAATGCCTTAAAAGTAGAGTGAACATAGAATTTATCCAAATCACTCTCGAGATTGTAAGGGGGCATTGTTAATGTCTGAGTAACAAGTAAAAGTTGGGACTGTTCCATATAAAACTAGATAAAACATCAGTCTATTTGAAGGCTAGGAACACATACAGATTCTGTTGTCCAGAGTTAAATAGAGTTTTTTTTTTTATTTCTAGGACTTATTGATATTAACTTGCTTGACATCTCCATTATGTTTCGAATATGACTAGAATTTGTGTGGTAAAATTCGTGGACCATTAAGTAAAACAATATCATTCTCAACCCCACCACCACCCCCTCCCTACACATTAAGTGAAACAGCACTCTTTCTCTCCCTCTCTCCCTCCCCGCCCCCCGNGGAGAATCCCAGGGACAGGGGAGCCTGGTGGGCTGCCGTCTCTGGGGTCGCACAGATACGGACATGACTGAAGCAACTTAGCAGCAGCAGCAGCAGACACACACACACACACACACACACACACACACTCTAACATATACTAACAATATTTCAAAACTCTAAGGATGAAAAAAAAAAATCTTAAGTTCCCTGAACATCCTTGTCCTTAGAAAATATAGGATAAAGTATTTTAGAGGAGAAGTGCTTGTAACTTTCAAGAAGTTCAGCAAAAGGAGAGAAAAAAACTTAGAGAAAGGCACTGTGGCAAATGTTAATTTATGAATTAAGGATACTTGGTATTTACTATATTATTCATTGATCTGTTCAAGAGTTTTTTTTTTTTTTAAGTTGGAGAAAAAGAAAAGGTTCATAGAGAAAGGTAAGATAAAACAAACAAAAACAGGTTTCATTAAAAAAGAATAAGACTCAGACTGACATAAGATTTCTCATTATAAACACTGCTGCTGCTGCTGCTGCTGCGTTGCTTCAGTCGTGTCCGACTCTGTGCAACCCCAGAGACGGCAGCCCACTAGGCTCCCCCGTCCCTGGGATTCTCCAGGCAAGAACACTGGAGTGGGTTGCCATTTCCTTCTCCAATGCGTGAAAATGAAAAGTGAACGTGAAGTTGCTCAGTCGTGTCTGACTCGTAGCGACCCCATGGACTGCACCCTACCAGATTCCTCCAGCCATGGGATTTTCCAGGCAAGAGTACTGGAGTGGGGTGCCATTGCCTTCTCCACTATAAACACTAGGTGCTAGAAAATGATGGAACATCTCCACTGTTCTGTGAAAATGATTTTAGTCTAGAATTCTAATGAACTAATGAATTCTAATGAATAAAACCTGAGGGCAGAGTAAAAACACAAATAATCAAGAGTCAAATGTTTAAGTCCCACATACTGTTGAAGAAAAAATAATATTGAGTTTATGCAATCTAAGCAAATAGCAATGAAATACTCAAATGAAAAAGTAGTTGAAACTGCATCTTCATTACTATCCTGCGAATTCAAGTGAATGTCGTTCAGTCATGTCTGACTCTTTGCAACCCCATGGGTATAGTCCATGGAATTCTCTAGGCCAGAATACTGGAGTGGGTAGCCTTTCCCTTCTCCAGGGGATCCTCCCAATCCCTGGATTGAACCCAGGTCTCCCGCATTGCAGACAGATTCTTTACCAGCTGAGCCACAAGGGAAGCCCAAGAATACTGGAGTGGGTAGCCTATCCCTTCTCCAGCATAACCTCGCAACCCAGGAATCAAACCAGGGTCTCCTGCATTGTAAGCGGATTTTTTACCAACTGAGCTATCAGAGAAGCTCGCTAGTCCAAAACATTATATCAGTTATTACTGAAACACTGAAATAGCTTTTTAACTGGTTTTTGTGCTTCCATTGCTGTACCTCTCTTATCCATTCCCACACAGGAGCCCATGTAATTTTATTATGATTTAATATTCTATCTTACTTTTTAATGTAGGTAATATATTCACATTAAAAAATACATTGAAAATAGAAGGTACAAAAAGGCATTACATCTTTAAGACCTAAACAGTAATGTCCCTGCACTTTAGAGGGCTCATTACAGGCCTCCTTCAGGTGCACCCCTCCAGTAGGTGAAGAATACTTCCCTGGTGGCTCAGAGGGTAAAGCATCTGGCTGTGATGTGGGAGACCCAGGTTTGATCCTGGGTCGGGAAGATCCCCTAGAGAAGGAAATGGCAACCCATTCCAGTATTCTTGCCTGGAGAATCCCATGGACAGAGGAGCCTGGTGGGCTACAGTCCACAGGGTTGCAAAGAATTGGATACCACAGAGTGACTATACTTACACACAGAGTCAAGGACATATTCATCCAGACCATGCTCCAAGTACTTGAATCCTGGGACTCTCTGCCCAAATGGGCTAAGCCCTCTTCCAAGGCTTTATGGCTTGTCCTCCTTTTGGCTGAACACAGGGCCCATCAGGACACCTTTAGGCCCAGGAAGTGGGCAAGTGGTAGCTATATGTGTGGTGTGCATAGAGTCTTGATATGAGGGCAGGTGTCTAGCCTTTGTGGTATGTCAAAAGAGTGGGGTTGGGATAGGAGGACAGGGTAGGCAGGCTACATGCTGGCCGTATCAGAGTGAATCTGGGAAACAATATACTGAAAAAACCATCAGTCCCAACTCTGTCCCCAGTCAAAAGGTTTCCCTTCCCAAAGACAACCACTGTTTTTGACATAAGAGTGATCATTTTAAATAACAAATCTGAAAATGTAATCTCCACTCCAACCTAAAATGTAGAGGGTTCTCTATTATTTTTCAGATAAAATTCAAAATCCTTAAAATGGCCAACATGGTGCAGTCACTTGGGGATTCCAATCTGATTCAGAAGGACTAGGGTGAGGCCTGAGATTCTGCATTTCTAACAACTTCCTAGATGACACAGATGCTCCTGGTCTATAGGCTGCAGTAGAGCGCCTAAAGAGATTACTATTTCTTTTGAAGTTATAATTTCAGCTATCCCAGTTAGGGAAAGAGACATTCCTCCTGGTCTACCTACCTCATTTTGAAGTTGCAGTTGATATAGGCAGATGAGAGGGTAGACAGACATTGCCAGTTAGTAATAGTAGCCGTTTATTCATTCAACAAATATGGGACATCTGTTTGTATTTACTAGCAGTATCCTAAGGAGCCCAGGAATGAACAAGAAAAAGTCTCCATCTTCAAGGAGCTTACAACCTAGTAGGGCAGATAGAATCAACAAGTAAGCTTAAGTTACTAACAATGTCAGGTAGTGTTCGGGGCTAAGAAGAAAAATAAATCAACATAAGGAGCTAGCAGGTAAGAAGACTCACTATTTTAGACAACTGAGTCATATACAAGGATAGATTTAATGTTTTTGCCATACTAAGTACTAAGGTAGGCACTATGCTGAGTACCTTAGAGATAAAGGTGCTATTATCTCACTGATATGAGGTGCTATTGTCTTATTTTGCTGGTAATAAAACTGAAACCTTGAGATATTGAGTAACTTGTCCACGGTTAAACAGCTAGAAGAACCAGGATATGGACCCTGCCAGTATGACTATTTCCAACTTCTGTTATTAATGAACTTTTGCTGAGGAAAACCACAACCCCCAAATTTCAGTGGCTGGCAGCGCTGCTGTGCTCAGCTGGGCTCGCTGGGTCTTAACAGTCTTGAAGCAAGACTTAAACTTTTAATGTCTAAACTGCCAGGTGTAGGTCTGCCCCAGTTTATGACAAACATAAGTAACTCAAGTACCAATATCACTAGATATACCACAAGAGGATCAGCAGACCAAGCGGGATAAGCTAACATTGAATTAGCAAAATTTTCCCTTTGTTGGTTTAAAACTCCCACATTTCAATCACTTGAACTTATCTCTAAAGTTTAAGAAAAGCAAGTTTAATATGCAGTGTGTTTTTGCAGTAGTTCTTAATCTTTTAGGGTTATAACTTCTTTGAAAATATGATAAAACTTGGGCTCTCTCCCAAGAAATAAAGTTCATCAGTGTACACAGCTTTGCATTCAATCTATAGGGCATACAGGCCCGTAGAAAAGCCAAAATTCCCAATTTAAGAATCCGTAAACTGTAGCATCTGCCAAAATCAATCTCTTGTCCAAAAACTTCTACCTATTCCCTGGTGAACAACAGTGATTCTCTTTTACTAATTATTTCATATAATTAAAAGATAGTGAACTCTAATTATCAGCAATCAAAAACATGTTATCGTTAGTCACTTGGCCGTGTCCAACTCTTTAGCAACCCATGTACTGTAGCCCACCAGGCTCCTCTGTCATGGGATTTCCCAGGCAAGAATTCTGGAGTGAGGTGCCAATTCCTTTCCAGGAGATCTTCCTTACTCAGGGATTGAACACAAGTCTCCCACACTTCAGGCAGATTCCTTACTGTTGAGCCATCCGTGAAGCCCAATCAAATAAAAAATACAGTTTTGTAATCTAATACAGTTTTGCAGCAAAAAAACAAAAGGCACCTCGCTAGCTGTTAAGAACTAATCATTTCCACTTCCCTGAAGGCAAGTTTTACTATCAATTATCTGTATATGAACTAGTCATCAATAATTTTATTCTGTGGTGGCTAACTTTCCCTCTACACTTAGTGGCTTACAATAAGTAGGTTGTTAAATACAACTCTGGTCCTTCAGAAATACAAGTATAATTATAAATTATCCTAAGTTACATAAAACTCTTTTTATTAGAGGAAGGTAAATTTGCCCACTCTTCCCCCAAATCATGAAACTTTCATAGCGTACTGTTGGCCTTACTCTATTTTCTTTAGAAACACAGTACTACTAAAATGGAAAAGCAAATAGTGAAGTTATAACTTTTGTCACCTGATGCCCCATGTTTCATTATACAATAATTGAATCACAATCTGATTAAGCTGTCATTAATACAACATACTCAAATTATTATATGGCAATACAGTTTAAAGTAAATAGAGCTATAAGGATGCTTAAATATATGCTTCAACAAGGCCAGCTGTGTTTGTGATTTGATTGCTATTATCTTGAAACAGAATTAATACTTTGATATTTGGCCACAGAATCGTTAAAAAAAATAGGCATTTTATTTATCCCATGTTTTTCCAATAAAAATGGCAAGAGTATTTGAATTGGATAGATCTAGCCACTTAGCACGGAGAAGGTGATAGCATCCCACTCCAGTACTCTTGCCTGGAAAATCTCATGGACAGAGGAGCCTGGTAGGCTGCAGTCCATGGGGTCGCGAAGAGTCGGACATGACTGAGAAACTTCACTTTCACACACTGGAGAAGGAAATGGCAACCCACTCCAGTGTTCTTGCCTGGAGAATCCCTGGGATAGGGGAGCCTGGTGGGCTGCCGTCTCTGGGGTCACACAGAGTCCGACACAACTGAAGCGACTTAGCAGCAGCAGCAGGGACAAATATAGGGGGGGACTTCCCTTGTAGCTCAGTCAGTAAAGAATCTGCCTGCAGTGCAGGAGACCTGGGTTCGATCCCTGGGTTGGGAAGATCCTCTGGAGAAGGAAATGGCAAACCATTCTAGTATCATTGCCTGGAAAATCTCATGGACAGGGGAACCTGGTGAGTTGCAGTCCAGGGGGTCACAAACAGTCGGGCATGACTGAGCGACTAACACTTACTTACTTAGGGACAAATATGGGCTTCCCCTGTGGCTCAGATGGTAAAGAATCCACCTGCAATTCAGGAGACCTGGATTGGGAAGATCANAACCATTCTAGTATCATTGCCTGGAAAATCTCATGGACAGGGGAACCTGGTGAGTTGCAGTCCAGGGGGTCACAAACAGTCGGGCATGACTGAGCGACTAACACTTACTTACTTAGGGACAAATATGGGCTTCCCCTGTGGCTCAGATGGTAAAGAATCCACCTGCAATTCAGGAGACCTGGATTGGGAAGATCACCTGGAGAAGGGAACGACTACCCACTCCCATATTCTTGCCTAGAGAATTCCATGGGCAGAGGACAAATATACATAAACAGGTAAATTTATATTACTTACATTCAACAGAGTCAATCATAAAATATTCTTTGGTTTTGGAGTCAGAATAGTGGTGTGATGAATAAACTTCAGAGACTTAAATGCTTGAATGCGAATTCTAGCTTTGCCATGTATACTACTAGCCAGGTGAACCGGGGCAAGTTAGATAACCTCTTTGTGCCTAAGCTTCCTCTTATTAAATGGGTGAGGTACATTCTAAGTACAGTACTTAGAATGGCACATGAAGAAAAAGTCCAAGCACTGAATGTAAGCTATATGAGGGTAGAGATTTTTTAATCTCTTTTGCCCATTGATGTACATAATGCTTAGAATAGTGCTAAAAACAGCAGGTGCTCAATAAATGTGGAATGAAGGACTGATACCACTATTATCAATGTGGTGATTTCTGGATAGATGAAAAACAAACAAACAAACAAAAAAAACTGAACCATTTAAGCTCAGCTACTTAAACTTGAAAAATTTCCCCTTATCCCCAAACTCCCTCCCTCTAAAAACGAAGGGGAACAAGCATTCTTCAGTTGCACCTCCAACTCTTCTAAGGCTCACAGCACCAAAATATGATCGATAAGCTGGATTTCAGTTGAGTGAGAGTGCCATCTAGTGTTCATAAAAGCTTCAACAAGCTGAAAATTCAGAGTAAATTTTCAGTGTGAAGACAAAAAACCCTATAAATGCAAAATTAATTAAGAAAATATGCTTTATCAACAGCCAAGGTCTTTAAAAGAAAGGTATTTCTATAGAAATTTAAAGAATTAGAGCTGTAAAACTTAGTATATACCATATCTGAAGAAACACTTCAGAGAGTATGCTCAAGTTCTACATACCATAAAGGTCATCCTGCTATGAGTGGTGCATCGAGCTTATTTTCTTTCAATGGCATATGTTCTTTGGTCTTATGAGAAGGACAGAAGTATCCATCATAAATATTTTGGAAAAATGTAAAAGAGTATGAACCACAGCCTAGAGGTAACTATTCTTAGCATTTGGAGATTTTATATATAACCAGAGATCAAATTGCCAACATCAGCTGGATCGTCGAAAAAGCAAGAAAGTTCCAGAAAAACATCTATTTCTGCTTTATTGACTATGCCAAAGCCTTTGACTNCCCTGATGCTGGGAGGGATTGGGGGCAGGAGGAGAAGGGGATGACAGAGGATGAGATGGCTGGGTGGCATCACCGACTTGATGGACATGAGTTTGGGTAAACTCCGGGAGTTGGTGATGGACAGGGAGGCCTGGCGTGCTGCAATTCATGGGGTCGCAAAGAATCAGACGTGACTGAGCGACTGAACTGATCCTTGATTTAAAATATACATGGAAAATACTTTAATTTTTACCAAATATTTGGCCAAAATATTAAAAACTAAATATGAGAAAAATTATAAATAATCTTTTTAAACTTAAAAGATTTCTCTACAATTAAAAAAAAAAAACCTGGCCTTAACTTAATATTGTATTCAGTGGAGTACAATTTTTAAAAATTGCTTTGTTATGTAATCATTTTGGTCTGGTTTTACAATACCCAAAATCTGTAAGAACTGGGGCATATAAAATGAAAAAAGAAATTATTTCATCTTTTCTCTCTCAGAAACTACAAAATTGATAGTAAAGCATACCAATTTGGATTTGGGATATTTGAATAAAAATTTAGGTTTGCCATAATGTTTGTTATTAAATTAAATAACTATTTGTTATTCAATTAAATAATATTCAATAACAATATTATTATTATTCAATTTGAGAATGCTCATAAAAGTTTTCTGAGAAACCTGTATGCAGGTTAAGAAGCAACAGTCAGAACCAGGCATGCAACAACATACTGATTCAAAACTGAGAAAGAAGTAGTCAAGGCTGTATATTGTCACCCTGCTTATTCAACTTATATACAGAGTATATCATTTAAAAAGCCAGGGTGGATAAATCCCAAGCTGGAATCAAGATTGCCAGGAGAAATATCAGTGACCCCAGCTATGCAGATGATATCACTCTAATGGCAGAAAATGAAGAGGAACTTAAGAGCCTCTTGATGAGGGTGAAAGGTGAAAGTGGTGAGTGAAAAAGCTAGCGTAAAACTCAACATTCAAAAAACTAAGATCATGGCATCTGGTTCCATCACTTCATGGCAAACAGAAGGGGAAAAAATGAACAGATTTTTTTTTCTTGGGCTCCAAAACCACCATGGATGGTAACTGCAGCCATGAAATTAAAAGATGCTTGCTCCTTGGAAAAATAGTTATGACAAACCTAGACAGCATATTAAAAAGCAGAGACATCACTTTGCTGACAAAGGTCCTGTGTACTCAAATCTGGAGAAGGCAATGGTACCCCACTCCAGTACTCTTGCCTGGAAAATCCCATGGATGGAAGAGCCTGGTGGGCTGCAGTCCATGGGGTTGCTAAGAGTCAGACATGACTGAGTGACTTTACTTTCACTTTTCACTTTCATGCATTGGAGAAGGAAATGGCAACCCACTCCATTGTTCTTATCTGGAGAATCCCAGGGACGGGGGAGCCTGGTGGGCTGCCGTCTATGGGGTCGCATAGAGTCGGACATGACTGAAGCAACTTAGCAGCAGCACCAGCATACTCAAATCTATGGTTTTCCTAGTAGTCATGTACAGATGTGAAAGCTGGACCATAAAGAAGGCTGGTGTGTTAGTCACTCAGTCGTGTCCAACTCTTTGTGAACCCATGGACTGCAGCCCACCAGGCTCTGCCCATGGAATTCTCCAGGCAAGAATACTGGAGTGGGTTGCCATTTTGGCTGAGTGCTGAATAATTGATGCTTTCAAACTGTGGAGCTGGAGAAGACTCCTGAGGGTCCCATGGACTGCAAGATCAAAACAATCAATCCTAAAGGTAATCAACCCTGAATATTCATTGGAAAGACTGATGCTGAAGTTCCAACACTTTGGCTACCTGATGCAAAGAGCTGACTTACTGTGAAAGATCTTGATGGTGGGAAAGACTGAGGGCAAGAAGAGAAGGGGGAAACAGAGAATGAGATGGTTAATGGTATCATCAACACAATAATGTTCATGAGTCTGAGCAAATTAGGAGACAGTGAAGGACAAGGAAGCCTAGCATGTTGCAATCCATGGGGTTGCTAAGAGTCAGACATGACTGAGCCACTAGACAACAAAAGTGTTTTTGGCTTTACTTTTAACTCCCTTTCCCCTCAAATCATAGACACAGCTGAGATTTGATTAATAACTTATTAGATAGTCATTAAAAGATGAAAAGAAAGCTGCCTGCCACTTTATACCTTTTGGACAAATGCTGTTTTTATATTTAGGACAAAGAGTGGGAATCAGTGAATTTCCTAGGATCACATCGGAATAACAGGGTCAGAAGAGTCATGAGGGAAGATGGAGGAAAAAAGACCAAGAAGCTGCCAGAGAGAGGTGGGCAGGCCTCTCCAACTGAACCTTGGTGGGCCCTGGGGTGAGGCTTCTTTATCTGGAGACTGGCTGCATGGCTGAGGAGGCAGGCAGAGCCTGGCCTCATACTATCACTTGCTGGACTACACCCTCTTCTAGGCATTAATTACATTCCTGGACACATAACTTAAATCATAACTCTCTTCACAGTAGGCAGGGAGGTCACTTCTCCCCAGCACCTAGTTTAGGAGATGAGTTGTTTTGGTAGGCTGCTTTAAAATGACTCCCAAGGATCTGTGCCCTATCTCCTGGCATTCACTCTATTGTGTAATATGCTCCCCTTGAGTATGGGCTGAACTCGTGTTTTGCTTCTAATGAACAGATTAAGGTAGAAGCGATGGCATGTCTCTTCCAAGATTTGGTTGCAAAAGACTGACTTCTGTCACGCTGGCATCCATTCGCTGGTACCTTGTCTCTGGCTCTTCTCAGGCGCTCTCTCTGAAGAAGCAAGCAGAGACCCCCACATGGCAAGGAATAGAGAGAGCTGCCAGTCAATTACCAGCAAGGAACTGAGGTTTACTTGAGAACACAGTCTTTCTCATTTGAGCCTTCAAATGAGACCACAGCCCTGGCTGACATATTAGCTGCATTTTCACGGGAGACCCTGAAGCAAAGACCCCTGCTAAACTGCAGCCAGATTACTGACCCCAAGAAATCATGAGATAATAAGTATATTGTTTTAAAGCCACCAAATTTGTTATGAAGCAATAGAGAACTAATTCAGCTGTTAAACAAAGAGACTGCTCAGGCCCACCTGAGAGACTATACCCTGAGAGTCTGTCGCTGGCTTATGGCAGCCTCGCTAGTCACACAAAAGCCTGGACCTGGCTTGTCCCCTTGGCACAACTGGGCACTTCTTTTGTGGGTTTACAGATTAGGTTCTCCTCAGTTCACCTGCCTGGTCTCTCTTTCCTACCCAAGGGCTTTTGCACTTTCAACATCTGAAATAAATAACAGAACAGCTGAGCAAAACTCCTAGCTCCATGTTTTAGTGACCAGACTATGAATCTAAGGTGCATGTGTGGTTTTCTAAGACAAACACTCATCCTGACTATATATTATTAGCTTTATTGCTTTCTGGAATTTGTTTACTATTTACCAACTAGTATGAAAATACTTAAGTGTTTTGACAAGTACTGCTGTGCCAGCGCATGCTGACTGAATATCGGCTCTAGTTTATGCTGTAAGGTTAGATCATCAGATAATATTTAGGATCTTAGTTCTATTTCCTTTAATGAGTTTTTAAACATTACAGCTCCTTTTAGCCAGCTCAGTCTTTATATTATGATAGTATCACCACATGGAAACTGCCAAGCTAAAGGGGTTTTATTTATAATGCCCAACAGTATAGTGAGAAGGAGCTTCGACAAAAGTCAGTTATATATTCTTACATGCACTGACAGACAGCAAAAGGAAAAAAGGAGGGGGGCGCCACAAAAAGGAAACGAAAATGAGGCCAAAACTTAGTGTGCAGGAAAGAACAACAGAGCATTAGTTACAGCCAGTCACGAGAGGTTTGGTTTGAGCATGTAGGGGATAGAAGCAGTGTGTACTTGTGTAAACAAACAGATAAGCTGAGAAGAAAAGTTAATTATTACATTAAAATTTATTTGCTCCACTAAGCTGTCTTTATGACCCAACCCATTCTGATCTTTCCTTGTACTGAATTGTTTTAACACTTTATATGTCATAAAATTTTTTCACATTGATTTTAAGTCATTTTCCAATATGCAAGTAATGTGTGCTCAAGAACAGAAACAAAGAGCTATAGGAAAACAGATTAGTGCTTGAGGATGAAGAGTAAGACTTCACTTCCTGACTCTCAGTATTCACTACTTGAGTTAAGTTGCTTAATCTGTTTCCTCATCTATAAAATGTAAAACTCATATCAGAGAATGGTTGTATCTACAAAACTAGATACTGCAGTGAAACGGGCCTTCAAGGGAAGTGCATGGGTAGTTTGTAAAAATTCTTCCAGAATGCGAATGTAAACTTCAAATACAAAAAGGCAGTAACAGAGTAAAAAGTGAGTTTCCTGGATCTGGTTTGACAGTGGCAGTGTCACCAGCAGCTGCACCACCCTAGGGGCACCAGAGGCCAGGGAAAGCACCCCCCAAGCTGGCTCTAAGTGCTTCTTCTCAATGAGAGAGCCTGGGTTTTGAGATGTTCCTGTTTCCTTTGCTAAATAAATCAGAAACTTAATCTAATCTCACAGCAAGCGGGGTATCCATATTTGTATATTTATTTTGTTTTGGAAAGATAGCTTCCTAAAAACCTGTAACCCACTTGAAATCTTGCAAATGTTGTATGCCAAAAGCTTATAACAAAGGCTGGCATATAGTAAGCACTCAATAAATTATTTATTACTGATTATTATAAAAAGAAAAATTAAAATCTCCAACAATCCCACCTCTAAAAGAGAACAAGGCTTTCAGTATTGTTTTAGTACAAGCAGGTTTCCTGACATTTTCTCTGCTCTATAAATATATATATATATGGCCTGTTATTTTAAAAGTTGCTTTTACAGTTAAATATATGCGTATATATTTTCTTTCCTTATACGTTCTAAAACAACTTTCAGTAACTGTTAAAGTCCTTTATATAGTGCACCATAATTTAATAACTTAGTGATTGGATATTTAGGTTACCAATTTATATATAATAATGCATAAATATAACGCATTTATAGCATAAATGAGACTATTTAGGTTATCAATTTATATATAATAATGCATAAATTAACACATTTATATCATAAATGAGACTGTAGAGATTATCATACATAAATCTTAATTCAGATGATTTCTTAGATGTAGAATTGTTACTATGCACATACAATCCCACCAAGAGTCACACTATTGTCAACACACTATCATAAAATTTAACATTTTTAGTGAAAGTCTTGATTTGTTCTTAATCTCTTTTCTCCAAATCATTGCAAAACTCTTGATAGTAGTGGTGTTTTCAACTTCTGTTTATATCTCATAACAGTGCTAGGCACAAAGATTTTAAATGAATTTTCACTTTAAAAAAATATTTCCATTTCAGCTTTGAATGGAGAGGGAGGTCAGCTAGAGGTATACTGAGGTTCGGGAAAAAAAAAATCCTGCTATTAATTATTTTATGAAAGAAAAAAGAACTATAATTTAGTTTCGTTCCAAAAATAAAAAGCATTCAATACAAATATGTAGTACAGGTTTGACTTCACATTTGACTACACAGCCATTTCCAAGTTCAAAGAAGGAACCAAAGACTGGTATAAATTGGAATTAGAATCTTAATCAGAACAATCACCACTAAGGATTTATTTATAATAATAAAATGCACTAAAGGAACTAATAATAAAATAAAGGTTAAAATACTGATTGCCTGATGGAAGAGCCAAACACAACTTTAGCTTGGAGTCAAGTTTTTGTTTAGAAATGTCTATGTTAGAATGAAAAAGGAAAAGGGCTTGCCAGACACCCATACTCCAATACTCAGTACAGGCCCAATCACACAAGATTTGTTTAAATTTTCAGCATCTATGGAAGATGAAGTAAACTTTTAATACAGCATTTAGGGGACAAAAAAGCAAATGTAGTCATTTGTTAATAGTTGTCACACCAATGAAAGAAGTATAATATTTAGACTTTTCATCTTCTTTGATAAGATTTATTGCCATAATTATTATTTTCATCATGTATACTGTATTTTTAGTGCACATACCATAGATACCAAAATTCTGACCTAATAAAAGGTATGCAAAAGTATACAAAATGGCACTTACTCTTACGAGTTTGCAAATATTTTGTGCTTAACAGTACAGTTATAATGGGGTTTACAATTAGAAAATATCAATGAAATATTTAAAAATCTAATTATAACTTACAGGCAACAAAGTTAAGAATGCCTAAACAATTATGTTAGTTTAAGCACACAGTTCAAATTGGATAATTTCTTAAAATCATTTCATAACTCTAGTTCAGAATTTCAGAAATCAAGATTAAAATGTTCCAATTCAATCAGATAAATGTTGAATTATAGAAAGGATAAGAAAAAAATACCTTTTACACTATTTAAACATAATCCTTTGATTCTAATGATAATTTTCCAAAATAAAACAATCTAAAGACTTTAAAATATGTACATGAAACATACAAATGGAAAAATGATTTCTATTAATACATGAGCTCAAAGTAATGGTATAATCTGGGCTTGATGTCTTAAAAAGACAATAGAGGCCCCTTTTCTTTTTAGCTGTAAACAACTTGCTGTATGACATGTAATGCAATATCATATTTTGGGAAATTTCAAACATTTATAATCCACGGGAAAAACACTCAACACTCATACACTATTTTTTTTTAAGCCCACAATAGTGCAGTCTTTCAGCTACAAAGCCATAAGCCAGTTAAAAAACCAGTACTTTTCCACTAGTTACTTGTGGGGCGGGGAAGGGGATGTTCAGCACTGCAAACATTAGGGTCTAAAATAAGATCATTGCAAGGAGTTACTACAACAGTTACACTGCCAGCACTGTCATGGCAACAATGAACTAGCTAGGAGAATGCTCTTTTAACATTCAAAGCTAATCTTGAGTCTATTACCCATGGAAATATACCAAATTTTCTTTTAGGCAATTCAGTAAAGAAATCATCTTATTTGGTAATCTCTTAATGTAAAGATAAGCCTTTTATATATCATATTTCCAAGATCACAGTCTAGCACCTCTTGCAATCAGTTGAAATTTATAATGATGACATAATGAAAATTATGTGCCACAGTGAAACACAAAGATTCATCAGGATTCAAATACAATCTCAAGATGGGTCAGGGCTTAAATAAGAATTTGATATGCAATTTAATAATACCTGAGAAATGTGGTTTCACATTTCATCCTGAAAGAAAAATAATTTGGAAAAGAAAATATATTTTCATTATTAGGAAGCTGGTATTAAAGTTTTATTCAGATAATGCAGTATAACAGTGAAAAGCCTAAACTCTGGAGTCTCATTGCCTGGGTATGAAACCTGGCTCTTCTTCTTACTAAGCTATGATACCTTGGGCAGGTTATTTAATCTATCTGAGCCTTGATTTTTTTTCTTTTGATGCATAAAATAGGGATAATAATACCTACTCTTACAGTGTGGCAAAGATTAAATGAAAAGGGTTAAGAATATATGAAGATAGTTAAGAACTAGGTTTCACATACAGAATGCCTATCCTTATTACATTCAAAAATATACATTCTACAAAACTAGAAAGATTGAGATTGCTGAAGAAAAGATAACTTTGTGTTGATGTGTGGCAGAGTGTGGCCCTGAGCAGGTATGGGAGCTCAGGAACCTGAAAGACACCTGCCACACCCAGTGAAGCAAATTCAAATCAAACATGGTACAAAATCTCTTCAAGCCCTGTTACTTCTGGGGTATCTTTAGGGCAATGTAATCTTTGCTTAGTTACTCTGTTTCTGAAATCATATCAAGCTGACTAGGCCAGGCCAGTTATCCCTCAAGGGTGAAAGGACTATTTGGGGGACTTTTTGGTTAATATCTCAAGCTCCCATTGAGGAATGCAGAGCAGGAACATTAATGCAGGTGCAGCTTTAATCTCCTCAGTAGAACTTCAAGGCAAGCAGTCTCTGCAGCAAACTTGCCTGACATATCAGACATGAATGGACGAGGCACAGAGGATTCAATTGCTTACTGACAGCACTGGCATACAAGCCATTATTGGCTTTTCTACATTTTATATCCTTGAAGATACATTGGAAAGTCAAATGTTCCTAAGTGGAATAATAAATGAGCATGATCTCAGGGGAGAAATCCAGTTTCCAAGAGTGCTAAAACAATATTCACAAAACCCTTACCTTGGTTCCTAGAGGTATTATTTCTTCTAAGGTGCTATTCTATAGGGCCAAGGGCCCTGAAAGCAGGTTAAAACTTTTCCAGTGTCCCAGAGTCTTGGTCCCCTAAAGGGCAGATGGTACCAGAGGGCTCAACTTCCCATCTCCTCTCCCCTAATCACAGGGCAGATCAGAAGACTAATAGTTAATATTCACTGAGTGCTTACTGAGTTACAGTAAACATTGCACATGTTACCTCATTTAATCCTCACAACTCTGTGAGGGAACTGAGGCTTAAGGAGGTTATATAACTTGCCCAAGGTCACAAAGTTTGGCAGAGTAGGATTTACAGCCAGGTCTAACTCCAAAGCTCATGGTTTTGACCATTCTCTTTTCTCTTCTATTGTACAGATAATTAAAGCATAGGCCTTGGCAGTGAAGCACCCGGATGACACGTGTAACTGCCTGCAACCCCTCCCTACTAGTGCCATGCTGACAAACTAGAAAGGTAAAGAACTCCAAGGAGGGGATGGATGCCACAGATCTGCCTTACTCATAAGGCAAACTTCTGGGTAAGTCTACCACTTACCCTGTGCAGTGGTTGGTTAGAAGCACTCTTGGATAAAGTGGAGATCAGTATTAATCAGCTAATATATTAAAATTTACCATACAAAGGCAATTAGAGGTGTAAATACATGTGAACACAAGGTGGGATATATGACAGTCGATTACATAATAATCCTAAAGTAATGACAGTTTGGAGTTTGACTCATGTTAAAAGACCTAGATCAAGTTCATCATCTTCACCTTCATTATCACCAGTATTCATCATCACCAATATCTACTGAGCACTTACTATGAACCAGGCCCACTTCTACATACTTCATTGTTCACTTAATTCTTGAAACTACCCTATGAGAGTGGCATTGTTATTACCCAATATTGCAGATGAATAGTCTCAAAATTTATTTGTAATTAAGTTGGTACAGTATATTAAAGTTACCAAAATGCTTTACCAATGTGATCTTTAATTTTTATAATCACATCATGAGGCATATATTAAAATTATGTCAGTTCACAGATGAAGAAACAGACTACAGAGGTTAATTTATTCATGATCATATAGCTAGTAAAGCAAATCCCCAATCTTTAAACCTTCTGAAGTAGTATCTCTGGTCAAAGTGAAACTCTTGTATATTTAAAATAGAAGATAAGAAAAGAAAAAAAAATCAAGGAAAAGAAAGCAATAGCTTCTCTTGTTTTTAAAGTTGAATCATTATTAAAATTAAGAGAAGCTTACAGCCTTTCCTCTGATATGTCAAAAGATAGATAAGCACAGTGCTTGGCATATAGCAGGTACAGAGTAAATACCTCATGCATAAAATGAAAAGAAATCAGTCCCTAGGTTCAATGGTAAAATCTATACTGCCTCAATAAAATTTCAATTATTTCTTATACTCAGAATCTCTGTCATTAACAAAACTGAATATAGATTTTATCCTTTAAGTCTGTCAAATTATGCATTACTTGTTAGATGAAAAAAGAGACACACCTTAATTTGGTGAGGTGTGATCACTATTAATGACTTTGAGAGATCCTATTTTTTGAGAAAACCCATCTCCCTACGATTGAAATCACTTTTGAAAGGCTTCTCTTAAATATGTCCTTTAGTACCACTGAACATATCACCCTACCACTATTTTGCAAGGCTTGGTCTTTATCACATGATCGGAAGAATTTCTTACTGTGTTTAGGCTATGAATAGCATTTGAAAAATTACTCAGTTATAATTATAGACAGCTAACACCTGCCAACTTGCTAGAAAATGAAATCATGTAAAGTTTAAAGATGATTGTGCAATGCCTGTCAAACACTGAAGTGTCAAAACAGTAAATGCTCATTTTTACCGGTAAACTAAAATTCTAATTAGAGAAAGAGTAAACTAAGATTCTAATTAGACTTTACTGAAACATTACACACAGAACTGACAAATTATCCTAGGTAACTTTATAAAAATACCATACATATATTTAAGTTAAAACACTAATACTATTCATTTAATGAATATGTATATATGAAAGTTTATTTGGGTAATAAGACTAACAAAACTCACTTCATAAACTTTATTTTCCTTTAGTATGGTTTAAAAGTTTAGGAAGTAGTTTGAAGGTAATTTTATAAGTAATAATTTATAAACCTATGAAGACCTTTCCCTTTTAAAATTAAAAAAGTAAAATTTAAAGCAAAACATCAGAAGTGTCTCATTTTTTCCTAAAGTAATTCCATATTTCATTGCAATCAAATTAGATTCTTTTAAGTAATTATATAAGAGATTAGACTATCAGAAGACATTTATTTCACAGCCAAATTTCACAAGTTTTTTTCATATAAACTTTTCATGTCACAAATGGTGACAGTCCATTAGTAGTGCACAAGCTTTCAGCAATAAAAATGCCTACTGTGAAAATCCAATAAATGGTCCTATCAGTCATCCTACAAAAACTCCCTAAGTATCTTCAGTGAAAAACCATTAAAAAAAAACACAAAACTGGAATCTTTTAAACCACTTTTTATTCTATACACAAATGTATGGTAAATGTAATGTAAATGTAAATGTATCTTGGTAAATGTATCATGGTAAATGTATCTTTAGTGACATTAGTTTAACTTGGTATAGTAACCAACAGGAAAAAAAGCAAAGCATAAAATAATGTTTCCATGTTTGTGTGTTAGTCACTAAGTCATGTCCGATTCTTTACAACCCCATGGACTGTAGCCTGTCATGCTCTTCCATCCACAAAATTCTCCAGGCAAGTATACTGGAGTGGGTAGCCATGCCCTCTCCTTCGGGGGATCTTCCCAACCCAGGGATCGAACTTGGGTCTCCTGCACTGCAGGCAGATTCTTTACCTCTGAGCCACCAGGGAAGCCCCAATGTTGGCATAGTGTGACTTAAATTTCCAGTTTGCCCACTATAGGCAGTAATACCATCATCAAATATTCTAAAGAATTCTCAGGTGCCCCAGAGTATACTGCGCCAGTGTCACTGAAGTACTAGGTCATATCATCAAGGTCGATTAAGGTCTTTCTCTCTTAATGTAATAAATATGATCTAGAAAAGCTGGGTTAAAGTAAATCCTTTTTTCCATTGACTTCAATTAAAAAGAAAATATTTTACCATGGTGTGAAAAAAATAGACTGATTTGAGAAACTGTGACAAAGAAGATTATAACTTTTGGTGAGGCTTGCTAGTACGAGCTGGACATACAAACTGACGTACATCCAGGGTAATTTTCATCTCTTCATGAATTTTAGGCACTGCCTTCCCTTCACCAGTATCTCCCCTGTCCTTCCACAAATTCTAAAATTTCCCAAGTCTCTGGTTCCTCCAGTACCTGCTAATTTGCTACTTATAAACACTGTTTTTAGATATGAAATTATTTATGATTAAAGGTCTATCTAGTCAAGGCTATGGTTTTTCCAGTGGTCATGTATGGATGTGAGAGTTGGACTATAAAGAAAACTGAGCACCGAAGAGCTGATGCTTTTGAACTGTGGTGTTGGAGAAGACTCTTGAGAATCCCTTGGACTGCAAGGAGATCCAACTAGTCCATTCTGAAGGAGATCAACCCTGTCATTTCTTTGGAAGGAATGATGCTAAAGCTGAAGCTCCAGTACTTTGGCCACCTCATGCGAAGAGTTGACTCATTGGAAAAGACCCTGATGCTGGGAAAGATTGAGGACAGGAGGAGAAGGAGACAACAGAGGATGAGATGGTTGGATGGCATCATCAACTCAATGGACATGGGTTTGGGTGGACTCTGGGAGTTGGTGATGGACAGGGAGGCCTGGTGTGCTGTGGTTCATGGGGTCACAAAGAGTTGGACAGGACTGAGCGACTGACCTGAAGACATAACACTAAATAGGGTTCTGATTACTAACTCTTCATTAGACCCAAGAGTCTGCAGCTATTTTCTGTCACATCAAAATTTCAACAAATCTTTAAATTGGCTGTCTGAGTTATTATCTACTCAAATAGTTAAAAGATATCCTGCAAATTTCTAATGGCTTACCAAAAAGAATATTAATATAACTCTAAAACAAAGACCAGCACATCTATTTGCTGTCTTTTACTCCATGAATGATCTGTACAGCACTTTAAAGGCACAGAGTATTAAAGATAAAATAATTCTAATTAAGCTAAACTATTTTTTCAGGGAGCCCTCCTAATACAGACTATCCAAGACCTTAAGTTGAAATCTAATAGGCAAACATTTAACATCCCATTTTCCTATCAAACACTACATTCCATTTATAAACAAAACAATAACTATGTTAAAAAACTATTCTAAAAACGAATCATTCTACCTTTTTGTTTCTATGCCAGACACCATTTGGGACACTTAAAACAGGAATAAAATATTTGAAATCTGAAACTTAAAAAAAAAGAATCCTTGTTAGTTTCAATCTTTCTTAAAAGTCAAAACAAAGAAAGAAGACAGGATGATTTATATATTTCAAGAGGACACTGAGGGTAGAGAGCATAGCTACTATTCATCCTTGTAAGCCAGTAGCTAAAAAGAACACAGGCCCTTCACTTTGTTTTCAAACCATTTAGGGGGAAAAGTTAAACATTTGTTTCAATTTCTTTACAGTTTTCATTCAAAGAAGTCCAGACAACCTGAGGGTAGATAGTACTCTCTGCACTCAAAAGCAAAGAAAGTGGTCAGAGATAGGAATAAGAGGAAGCATAGAGGAGAGAAGCAAGCCAGTAGGCTTTCTGAGGGAAAGGGATTGAGTTCTCAGTGTATCAATAAAGTAAGGAAGGCCCAAAACCAGTGTATATGGAAGAGAGAAACTCAGTGTAGATACTGAAAGAGCACTTTCATGTCTGCTGTGATATATAAGAGTCAGCAGTGAATGTTTCAGATGGACTGCCTTAAATGTGTGACTTTGACTAGTCACAGCAGTAAAACAGAAATAAAAACAAAATCATCTTAAAAGGCCAAATCTGTTTCTAGAATGTTCCCAATCTGTTATATTTCATAGTATCATTATAAATTAGTTGTGTTCCTAATCTTACAGAATCTAAATTATAACTTGACCAATGCTATATATTACCTAGTTAAATATAAGTTTTATTGACAGCCTCTAACTAAACCTATCTTCCATCCCTCTTTTTCCTCAAGAACAGGAATCTTCATTCACATGATGGGGGCTCTCCCGGCTCTTAGAGCCTGGATGTGGATTAAGCCAAGCCAAAAATATAAGTGCCCAGTTTCGTTGCCAGTTACTGGTTTGGTAAAGGGCATGTGACATTGTTGGAGGGTTTCTGGGGAAAGTTTTTCTTCCCTGATAGATAGACAGGAAAAAACTCTTTTCCTCCTAAGCTGAAAATGTTCAATGACTGCACATGGTGCCTGGAATTGCTGTAGCAACCTTGCAACCATGAGCTAAGACAGCCCTTGCTACACTGAGCAAAGGTGAACAAAATGATAAAAGGCAAAAGGGTAATGTAGCTCAGCTAATGAATCATTCAAGCTGAAACAGCCCAACCTCCAGACTCACTATGTGAACAAGAGATTTATTAACCTCTATTGTTAAACCCACAAACTATATATTACCCAATGGATACCAACTGGATACCTCAACTGCAACTTTAACAACTATAAATGTGCACCATATCCAATAGTTAAAGTTTCATTTCCCCCTGGGCAGGTGGGGAGATGCTGCTAACAATCACTTCACTAAATGAAAGTCTCCTCCATCCCACATAACAAAGACAAATATTCTGTTGCATGGTCTAAATTTTCTACCTTAAGCCAAGTTACTTTCAGACAATGTTCATTGCTGGCAGACATATAAGAAGGTTTAAATTTTCTTTTGTCATGGTACAGAAATGAAAAGGATCAAATGACTATTCTTGGAAAAGTACTTGGCTATTCCAGATACACCTCATGATGTTTTGATGAACACACACATTTTCTCCCTTAATTTCCTGCATCATAAAGACCATTGCTCACAGGTAGACTATATTAGTATAATGGGCCAGTTCATTTCTTTGCTTAGGGAATCAAGCATATCCAAAACATATTATAGGTTTAAACAAATAGCACAACTCCTTCTATGAGAACAGAAGAACTTCAAAAGCAGGGAATAAATCTAATTGATCTTTCACTCCTAAGTATACTGCTTAGCAAAGAAGAGCTCTCAAAACTGTGTTGAACAGATTTAAGTATGTTGACTTGAAATCAACAAATTGAGAATAGGAATACAAACAGAGAATGCAACCTCTCAAAGTGCCAATTTTTACATGTTTAATCATTTTGAGTTGAATCCATCCTACCATCTCTCCTTGACAACATGACCTATAGCAATTAAGGGCGCCATCAGGAATAGCTGCAAAAACTGCAAATACAGTTCAGCTTTTGCTGCTTACTAATGAACAACAGAAGGTATTATGGAGCACTACATTACTTGATTTCCCTTGTGAAGCTAGTGTGAGAAATGAAGCTGCAGCATCAAGTACAGACCAGATGATGCTAGGCATTAAGAAGTTTAGATTCTAACCTAAGGGATTTTCAGGAGGAGAGAAACATGGTCAGATTTCTGTTTTAGATAAAGAGCTCTGCAATTAAGTGGAGGATGGACAGAAAGGTGGAGGACAGGTTAAGTCTGGCAAAGTGAGAGATATCAACGTCAGAAGTAGAACAGTGGTGTCAGGGGCAAAAATCCCTTTAAGAGCTATTTCTAATCAGATTTATCAAAGGCAACTTAATCTCAACCTGTGTAAAACAGAACTCATCACTCCCCTAAATTAACCTTCTACCACTCTTGTCTCCTGAAATGACTTAACTATTCACCAAGGAGTTTAAGGTAGAAACTTTAAAGCCATCCTTCATTTTACTTCATCTCCTATATCCAATTAAATACTATATCCAATGGTTTCTAACTCCTAACTACCTCGCAAACCTAGTCACCTTTTCCCACTTTGTCTACTACATCCTACTCCACCATTTTTGCTTTGGACTAATGGCAACCCACTCCAGTGTTCTTGCCTGGAGAATCCCAGGGATGGCGGAGCCTGGTGGGCTGCCGTCTATGGAGTCGCACAGAGTCAGACACGACTGAAGCGACTTAGCAGCAGCAGCAGCAAACAACCTCCTTACTGTTGCACGTTCAGTCTCGACCCCTGAAAACCATTCTCCAAATTTCTTCCAAGGTGATGCTTCTAATACCCCATGTATCACGTCACCATCTTGCTCAATGCCCTCAGTGGCTTCTCATTGTTCCTAGGATGAAATGTATATCTCTTAACATGGTCCTCTGTTCTCTNAACAACCTCCTTACTGTTGCACGTTCAGTCTCGACCCCTGAAAACCATTCTCCAAATTTCTTCCAAGGTGATGCTTCTAATACCCCATGTATCACGTCACCATCTTGCTCAATGCCCTCAGTGGCTTCTCATTGTTCCTAGGATGAAATGTATATCTCTTAACATGGTCCTCTGTTCTCTGGCTCCTGCCTAAAAACAATAAGAATTCCTAGCTTTATGGTGTTTCTTATTTGCTAGGCACTGTGCTATGCTTTGTAAGCATTATTTCATTTTATTCTCATTGTTAAGCAGGAACTATTCTCATCCTCACTCTGCAGATAAGAAAACTGAGTCAGGAGAGATTATGTAACTTACCAAAGGCTGTAGAGTTAGGAAAGTATTGGAGTCACCTCTGACTCCTAAGCATCTATTTAAACTTTCACTCTCTCCGCAAACTGCATTACTTTCCACTCCTAAATTCACCTGATCTCTTTTACCATGAGGCCTTCACATATACTATTCCCTACATCTGGAATGTTCCCCTCACAATCTCATTTTTGCCTGGATAATATTTATTTCTGCCTAAATGCCATCTATTCAGGGAAGTCTTCCTATATTATCTAAAATTACATTGTTTATTTGTTTACTTCTTTATGGTCAGTTTCCCTTCAGTAGAATGTCAAAATTGTTACCACTGATTCTCAGTTCTTAGAATGGCATTTAGCAGGGGTTCAATTAACATTTGTTGAATGAAGGCAGGAATGAATGATGTAGGGATGGAAAATCCCATATCTATTAATAGTAACTTCACCTATGCAGACTAAGACATAATATTTATTTAGCAGCTTGCAAGTCCCAGTCAATACTCGTGAAAACTTATAGCCTTCCTAGAGGAGACAGACACATAAATATGTGATTATAACCCAATATAAGTAAAGTGCCTGTTAGAATTGTGGCTGGAATGATGTACAATAGATGCAGAGATGAAAATGAAGGTATAAATTGACAGGAAAACTTCATAGTAGAGATTCTTGATTCCTTTTGCAGAATGAATGAGTCTTAAAATACATATCATATAGTCCATGTATTTCATCTATGAAAGAGGAGAGGAAGGACTTCCCTGATGGTCCACTGGCTAAAACTCTGGATTCTCAATGCAGGGGGCCTGGGTTTAGGTCCCAGTTCAGGGAATTAGATCTCACATGCTGCAAGGAAGATTGAAGGTCCTGAGTGCTGAAATGAAGACCCACGCAGACAAATACATAAATTTTTTAAAAAAATAAGGAAGAAGACAGAAGCATCCATTATATATAGAGCATTTTACATCTCATTTATAATATTAATTTACTATAATAACACACCTCTGTATTATTATACCCATTTTATAGATGTGGAAATCCAAGCTAAGAGAGGTCAAATAACTCATTCAAGGTTATACAGTATATTAATAAAGGAGTAGAATCTGAGCCCAGGTTTGATACCAGTACCCATTTACTTACCATTATGTCAGTCCTCTGACCTTGTAATCTCCAGAGCCTAATTACTTCAGTTTTCAATCTAACTCGTAACAATCTGGTTTCCCATTCTAGTACTTTGTAAAAGTAGCAAAAAAAAAAGCATTCAAGAAGAGGCTGACATGAAGAATACTGACGGCAAGGGAAGGAACAGAAAAACTATAAAAATTGAACATACAAATTCAAAGTGGATCATAGAGTCCTATACATACATTCCACGCTCAACTGTACAACAGTATGTACTTGATATGCAAAATGATGACCTCATTATGAAAAAAATAATGGGTGTTGTAGTCACTAAGATAGAGAAATAACTTTTGATGCTTAAAAGGGTAAACTTCAAGTGCTGGAATAATAATTCTTCTCTAGTAACTCTGGATAGATGTAAATTGTAACAATTGTTTCCACTGTTTGTGAAAAGAAATATCCAAGATTTTAAAAGAGTCTTTGTTTTATACACATTATTATTTTTTTGTTGCTTTAAACTGAATTCAAACCAGAATAGAAAAACTGTTCATCTTAGCTTATATATATACATATCCAAGTAAATCATACATTTAAAAAACTTCTTGTACCATGACTTTGAACACATGTGAATTGAGTAATTTAGACAGAGAAACAAAGAGCGTTTCGACCATTCTTAATTTCTAAAAAACCTTATCTTAAAAAAAAAACTTCAAATAAAAAAGATAAACTGAACATGTACAAGCAGAAGGAAAACTATAAGATTCTTAATCTTTTACAATGTAAGTAGAAATGTATGCGAGAAAGAAAAGAATCAAACTTAAACAAACACAGAGAAAGCTAGTTAAGTAATTGACCATAAGAGTCTATCAGTCACTCAACCTGGATCCAATTTTTCAATCTGCAGATGTCCGCTCCTTTACAACATGGGCTTTTATTATTTATATAATTCATTCTTTCAGAAAAGAAAGGTTGCATTTAGGAAATAGATTCTGGGGTTTTTTGTTTTGTTTTTAAGAACAAGAGAAAATTGTTTCACCAGTTATCTTGAACAGCTGACTAGGAAACATTTAATATTCTTTATCATTTTAGAAGCTTTTAAACGTGAAACTTTCCACATAGAACACTGTTTGTAACAATATGAAAAGCATACTCGCTACAGTTTCCAACAACATGTAAAAATGAATGTAAAGAAATGCAAGTATTTACTTGTAATTAACTAATTTTCAAGTATTTTTCCCAGGAAGAATGCATTTCTGCTAAAACTCTCTAGAAAGACAATACTTATTTAGTTGTACTTGAAAATTACTTTAGTTCACCTTGTCCAATTTTAATCCCAAATTAAACGTTTTACAGAACTCTCTAAATTTAAGGTAATTCAAATTATAACAACTTACTTGAAGCAATTACAAAGTGAATATCTGCAAGTAAACGTCACTGTACCAGATAAATAGTTGTACTTAAAATGCTCTTTCTTACCTGGACGCTCTTCAGGATAAACTCACTTTTCTCTCTCACATCTTTAAAGGGACACCTCTTAGAAAGCATAAGCAGATGAGCAAGAAGCTTATTCAATCCATCCAAAGAAATCGCATTTGAAAGGCCGTCTGCTGGACTCCGATAAGGTGCCTCTTTGACCAAACGAAGACATTCGGTTTTTCTCACAATGATTTGCCTGATGTTTTCCAGAGCTGTCTCTCTAGTAGTTGAATCTCTACTGCACAGTCCATCCCATCTCACTTCATTCTCTCCTTCAGCCATGACAACCGTGGAGTTTTTGCCGTCTTCAGTTAACTTTCAGCATGCCCCCCAAAGCACTTTATATTTTTAAAACGAGAAANTACTAACCCTGGGGTTCTTCATTTCTTCCTTTTCTAGTTGCTTTAGGTGTTGAGTTAGGTTATTTATTTGACTTTTTTCTTGTTTCTTGATGTATGATCAAGTGTGTTTTTAAAATAAATTTATTTATTTTAATGGAGGGTAATTACTTTACAATATTGTCATGGTTTTTGCCATACATTGACATGAATCAGCCATGGGTGCACATGTGGCCCCCATCCTGAATCCCCCTTTCACCTCCCTCCCCACCCCGTCCTTTTGGGTTGTCCTAGAGCACTGGCTTTGAGTGCCCTGCCTCATCCATCAAACTTGCACTGACCATCTGTTTTACATATGGTAATATACATGTTTCAATGCTATTCTCTGAAATCATCCCACACTCGCCTTCTCCCATGTAGTCCAAAAGTCTGTTCTTTACATCTGTGTCTCTTTTGCTGCCTTGCACCTAGGATCATCTTTACTGTTTTTCTATATTCCATATATATGCGTTAATATACTCTATTAGTGTTTCTCTTTCTGCCTTACTTCACTCCGTATAATAGGCTCCAGGTTCATCCACCTCATTAGAATTGACTCAAATGCGTTCTTTTTTATAGCTGAGTAAAATTCCATTGTGTTTATGTACCACAACTTCCTTATCCATTCATCTGTCAATGGACAAGACATCTAGGTTGCTCCCATGTTGTAGCTATTGTAAACAGTGTTGCAATAAACATTGAGGTACATGTGTCTCTTTCAATTCTGGTTTCCTTGGTGTATATGCTGAGCAATGGGATTGCTGGGTCGTATGGCATTTCTGTTTCCAGTGTTTTAAGGAATCTCCACACTGTTCTCCATAGTGGCTGTACCAGTCNAGCTATTGTAAACAGTGTTGCAATAAAAATTGAGGTACATGTGTCTCTTTCAATTCTGGTTTCCTTGGTGTATATGCTGAGCAATGGGATTGCTGGGTCGTATGGCATTTCTGTTTCCAGTGTTTTAAGGAATCTCCACACTGTTCTCCATAGTGGCTGTACCAGTCTGAATTCCCACCAACAGTGTAAGAGGGTTCCCTTTTCTCCACACCCTCTCCAGCATTTATTGCTTGTAGACTTTTTGACGGCGCCCATTCTGACCAGCATGAGATGATACCTCATAGTGGTTTTGATATGCATTTCTTTAATAATGAGTGATGTTGAGCATCTTTTCATGTGTTTGTTAGCCATCTATATGTCTTCTTTGGAGAAATATCTGTTTAGTTCTTTGGCCCACTTTTTGATTGGGTTGTTCATTTTTCTAGTATTGAGGTGCATGAGCTGCTTGTATATTTTGGAGATTGATTCTTTGTCAGTTGTTTCGTTTGCTATTATTTTCTCCCATTCTCAAGGCTGCCTTTTCACTTTGCTTATCGTTTCCTTTGTTGTGCAAAAGCTTTTAAGTTTAATTAGGTTCCATTTGTTTATTTTTGTTTTTATTTCCATTACTTTGGGAGGTGGTTCATAGAGGATCTTGCTGTGATTTATGTCAGAGAGTATTATGCCTCTGTTTTCCTCTAAGAGTTTTATAGTTTCTGGTCTTACATTTATATCTTTAATCCATTTTGTGTTTATTTTGTATATGTTGTTAGTGTTCTAGTTTCATTCTTTTACACATGGTTGACCAGTTTTCCTAGCATCACTTGTTAAAAAGATTGTCTTTTCTCCATTGTATATTTTTGCCTCCTTTGTGAAAGATAAGGTGTCCATAGGTGCATGGATTTATCTCTGGGCTTTGTACAAGGCTGCTAAGTCTTGTGGACTTACAAACACAGGCTTGGTAAGTGCACCAGAGTTTGTGAGATACATATACACACTTGACCGATGAATTTATTAGGATGCCAAATTATTGATATTCTTTGAGATATTTGTCAAGTACATAGCATACTGATTCTCTGACTAAGGGGTTTTCTCTGTAGGAAAATTATATGAGAAATCACCAGGTTGCTTAGGAGCTTAGAATTGGAATAAAGGAAATTAGATATATGTTGTGGTCACTTGATAACATTAAGGTATGAGAACCTCTACAGCAGAACTTAAGATTGCCTCCAGTTTTTGCCTCTCTAGGCTTCTTTTTCCATTCTTTGACAACTCTTCTTTTTGATGAAAACATTCTGTCTTTAAATATGTTGAAACGTTTATATTGTAACCTAGTCTCTAGTCTTGGAGTCATTCTGTCTCTTTAAGCCAACTTTGCATATATCTGCTCTGGTCCGTTATGTACGGACTGATAATTTAGCCTTCAGAGGGTAATCTTATTTCTAGGTTTTCATAGGGCCCATGTTTCATATGGGGATACATTTTGAGCTCAGCAGTGAGGTCTGAGCTAGATATGTATGTTTGGAAATTATTACAATATTTTGTTTTATTTTGCTTTTAACCTACCATGTCTATGTGCTTCTGTGTTTCAGGTACTCTCTTAAATGCTTTGCACATATATTATTTTACCCTTGCATAGCTTAAAAAAAATGCTAGAGTTGATCCAAAGCTTACTTGTAACCATTGTGTTAGTGTTATACTCTAAGCATGGGAACAACTCAATTGGCTATGGTGAAAATGCAGAGTAAGAGCCAGGATAGTCTGAAACTGGGCTTCCCAGGTGGCTCAATGTTAAAGAATCTGCCTGCCAATGCAGGAGACACAGGAGACATGGGCTCGATCCCTGGCTCTTCCTTGGAGGAGGAAATGGCAAACTACTCCAGTATTCATAGACAGAGGAACCTGATAGACTACAATCCATGGCGTTGCAAAGAGTCAGACATGACTGAGCATGACACAAGCATGAGTGAGAGTCTAAAACTAATCAGAGAAGAAAGAGAATAACCCAGAAATGGACAAGCAGGAATTTGCAAATTTCAAGAAGAAATGACTAGTCAACTTGTAGAATGCTACTAACATTTCTAGAGAGCTAAAATTACTGAATGGTTTGACAGTAGGTTTCCCTAGTGGCTCAGATGGTAGAGCGTCTGTCTGCAATGCAGCAGACCCGGGTTCAATCCCTGGGTTGGGAAGATCCCCTGGAGAAGGAAATGGCAGCCCACTCCAGTATTCTTGCCTGGAAAATCCCATGGACAGAGGAGCCTGATAGGCTACCGTCTATGGGGTCGCAAAGAGTTGGACACGACTGAGTGACTTCACTTTCACTTTGACAGTAGGCAGTCTCTGTTATCCTGCAGTGTATGCATCTGGCATATATTCCCATATTAATATTGAATTATCAATATTCAATATTGAGCTCAAGAAATATTGAGCTTCCCTGGTGGCTCAGTGGTAAAGAATCTGCCTGCAGTGCAGCTGACACAGGAGATGCAGATTCAGTCCCTGGCTCGAGAAGATTGCCTAGAGAAGGAAATGGCAACCTACTCCAGTATTCTTGCCTGGAAAATCCCTTAGGGTCGCAAAGAGTTGGACATGACTGAGCACGCATGCATGCTGAATTGAGATAAAGATTGATTGACTTGGGATGGCCTATACGGTAAAACCATAGCAGCTCCCTGAATATAGGAGAGTCTCTCCTAAAGGACTGATATTTCTCATGTTCAGGTCTTCCAAAAATGTAGGTTCCAGATCAGGAAACTACAGCTTGGGGAAAATGATTTAACTGGTGGGGATAGGTAACCCTGGATCCTTCTGGGCTTCTCTTTCCTAGGTTTAGTCTTTAAGGAGGGGTTATGGTAAGCATGGATTCTTATTCACCAGTTGTGGATAGATCAGGAACTGTCATAGAATAGGGCCTAAAAGCCCCAGAGAGAAAAATCCTAACTTTTAAAATTCTCTGCCTGATTTCTTTTTTGATGTCTGTGATTTCTTCTCTTTTATTATCTTTTGGCCTTGGTAAAGTTTTATTTAAATATTGTAACTTTATCTTTGCTGTATCAAGATACATAAGGGAGTCATAATCATAGATCTAACAAGGCACGAGCATTATAAGGGGAGCAACACTCTTCTCCCAACAAGGCCAGTGAGGAGGGACAGTGATAATGAGATCTCCAAGGGGAAGTCAATATTGAAAACAAGAACTGGAGCTCAAGGATTTAACTCATAAATTGCCCTTCTGTGTGTAGAGATTCTTCTTTCATTGTTAACCTTAGATCTCAGTTTTATTTATTAAAGAAAGCAATGTCATTTTCCTTCATCAGTTACATCAGTAAACTTTTTCATTGCTGGGGAATGGAGAACTGAAAGCCCAGTATTTGCATTCATTTGTTCAGTCGACAAGGATTCGATCCCTGGATTGGGAAGATCCTCTGGAGAAGGCAGTGGCAACCTACTCCAGTATTCTTGCCTGGAAAATACCATGAACAGAGGAGCCTGGTGGGCTACAGTTCATGGAGTCGAAAAGAGTCAGCATGACTTAGTGACTAAACAGCACTTCAGTATTTATTGAAAACCTAATATGGCCACACTCTATGTTTGGCAGAAATGTTGGACTGGAAGAAACACAAGCTGGAATTAAGATTGCTGGGAGAAATATCAATAACCTCAGATATGCAGATGACACCACCCTTATGGNGCTGTCAGCTTTCTTCACAGTCCAACTCACATCCATACATGACTACTGGAAAAACCATAGCCTTGACTAGACAGACCTTTGTTGGCAAAGTAATGTCTCTGCTTTTGAATATGCTATCTAGGTTGGTCATAACTTTCCTTCCATAGCTTTGACTATATAGATCTTTGTTGGCAAAATGATGTCTCTGCTTTTTAATATGCTGTCTAAGTATGTCATATCTTTTCTTCCAAGGAACAAGCATGTTTTAATATCATGGCTGAAGTCACTATCTGCAGTGATTTTGGAGCCCAAGAAAATAAAATTTGTTACTATTTCCCCTTTTCTCCCATCTTTTTGCCATGAAGCGATGGGACTGGATGCCATGATCTTAGCTTTTGAATGTTGAGTTTTAAGCCAGCTGTTTCACTTTCCTCTTTCACCTTCAACAAGAGGTTCTTTAGTTCCTCTTTGCTTTCTGCCTTAGAGTGGTATCATCTGCATATCTGAGGTTGTTGATATTTCTGCCAGCAATCTTTATTTCAGCTTGTGCTTCATCCAGCGTGGCATCTTGCATGATGTACTCTGCACGTAAGTTAAACAAGCAGGTGACAATATACAGCCTTCAAGTACTCCTTTTCCCAGTTTTGAACCAGTCAGTTGCTCTATGTCCAGTTCTAGCTGTTGATTATGGTCCTGCATACAGTTTCTCAGGAGACAGGTAACGTGGTCTGGTACTCCTATCTCTTTAAGAATTTTCCACAGATTGTTATGATCCACAGAGTTAAAGGTTTTAGTGTAGTCAGTGAAGCAGGTGTAGATGTTTTTCTGGAATTCTCCCCCTTTTCTCTATGATCCAGTGGTTGTTGGCAATTTGATCTCTGGTTCCTCTGCCTTTTCTAAATCCAGCTTGTACCTATGGGAGTTCTCGATTCAGGTACTGCTTAAGCCTAGCCTAAAGGATTTGAGCATTCACTTGCAAGTATGTGAAACAAGCACAATTATATGGTAGTTTGAATGTTCTTTGGCATTGCCTTTCTTTAGGATTGGAATGAAAACTGACTTTTTCCAGTCCTTTGGCCCCTGCTGAGTTTTCCAAATTTGCTGGCATATTGAGTGCTGCCCTTTTACAGCATCATCTTTTAGGGTTTGGTATAGCTCAGCTGGAATTCCATCACCCGAACTAGCTTTGTTTGCAGTAATGGTTCCTGAGGCCCACTTGACATCACATTTCAGGATATCTAGCTCTAGGCCACACCATGATCACTTATGGTCAGCTTTGTAATAATTTTCCAGCTATTTTCCAAAGTGACTCTTCCATTTTGCATTCCACCAGCAATGAATGAGAGTTCGTCTTCCTTTACATCTTTCTCAGCATTGGTATTTGTCATTGTTTTGGCTTTTAGGCATTCTAGTAGGTAAATAACGATATCTCATTTTAGTTTGTAATTCCCTAGTGAAATATGATGTTGACCATTTTTTAATATCCTCATTTGCCACCTGTATATCTTCTTGGTGAAATGTCTGTTCAGGTCTTTTTAAAGATTAGTGTTAAAACTGATTGGTTTGGTTTTTTGTTGTTGAATTGTAGGAGTTCTTTGTATATTTTGGACATAAGTTCTTTATCAGATGTGTTTGTCAAATACTTTCTCCCAGTCTGTGGCTCATCTTTTCATTCTCTTGCCAGTGTCTTTTGCAAAGCAGAAGTTTTTAATTTTAATAGAGGCACACTTGTCAGTTTTTCTTTCATGGATTATGCCTTTGGT
The DNA here is from genome assembly GCA_006410615.1 of Neotragus moschatus. Classification (NCBI taxonomy): domain Eukaryota; kingdom Metazoa; phylum Chordata; class Mammalia; order Artiodactyla; family Bovidae; genus Neotragus; species Neotragus moschatus. The sequence goes on along the minus strand of SJYA01001566.1, from coordinate 3,316,054 downwards.
GTTGTATCTAAAAAGTCATTGCCAAACTCAAAGTCACCTAGGTTTTCTTCTATGTTACCCTCTAGGAGTTTCATAGCTTTATGTTTTATGCTACAGGTTTATGTTTCGAGGTAGAGTTGTTTTTGGTGAAAAAAGTAAGAGTCAGACACAACTGAGCAGCTTTTTTTTTCTTACAAGATCTGTGCCTGATTCACTTATATTTTTATTAATAAAATTCCTTCTGATCTGAAATTAAATCATTTTGATCAATAATATTAAAAGGTGACAGAAATTTAGAAAGAACAAATAATATGCTGAGTCTTTACAACTATGTAAGTTTTGTTTTTCCAAATTGTTCCTTGAGCAAGAGACTTGAAGTCAACCCAAAGATGGGGTCATAGAGAGCTTTATCTGGAACAATCAGGAGACTGGACTAACAGCTCCATTTCAGTACTCTACTGTTTTATATTGTTAAGCTGATTGAGTGGTGTATGTGCAGATTGTTTGGAAAGACTGCCTACATTTAGGAATATTTTGCTTCAATCAAAACCCCCTGTTATTTGTTCATTTGAGATTTCTTTGCAACTTTTCCTCATTGTTGTTTAGTCGTTAAGTTTTGCAACTCCATAGGTTATAGCCTGCTAGTCTCCTCTGTCAGTGGGATACTGGAATGTTTTAAGGGTGAAAAGAACATAATTCAAATCAGTCTTGTTTTAAACATATCTTCTCCATGGGATTTTCTCAACCCAGTAATCATACCTGTGTCTCCTGCATTGACAGGTGGATTCTTTACCACTGAGCCACCAGCGAAGCCCTTGCCTAGTCATATAGGCTTGCAAAAGCCCACCTGTGGTTTCTCTCCAGTAGTTTCACCTTTTTATACTGTGAAATATTGAAGTCTTCTGAACCGTAAATATTATCTCTCTATATTTTGACTGACTTCAGTTTACGTTTTTAAAGGAAATTTTCCTAATCATCTATCATTTAGTAGCATAAATAGATTTACTTCCAAATACTAGGTTTTTGTTTTTGTTTTTTTAATTTTGGCTTGTACAAAAATAGTTTATCAACCATTTATTTATTATATGTGTACCTTGGTATGTATGTGTGTGTGTTGTCCAGATGGATCATAAAGGTTTTTAAATTTTGAATCTTTAGAGTTTATTTTTAAGGTGTCTGTAACAAAATTGATTTGAAATCTTTCCTTAACAAGACTGATTTGAATTATGTTCTTTTCACCCTTTAAACACCTATTTCCTAAAACATTATCATACATACTATTTTTAGAAAAGCATTCCTTTTTCTTTCTTGTGTTATTNCGAAGCCCTTGCCTAGTCATATAGGCTTGCAAAAGCCCACCTGTGGTTTCTCTCCAGTAGTTTCACCTTTTTATACTGTGAAATATTGAAGTCTTCTGAACCGTAAATATTATCTCTCTATATTTTGACTGACTTCAGTTTACGTTTTTAAAGGAAATTTTCCTAATCATCTATCATTTAGTAGCATAAATAGATTTACTTCCAAATACTAGGTTTTTGTTTTTGTTTTTTTAATTTTGGCTTGTACAAAAATAGTTTATCAACCATTTATTTATTATATGTGTACCTTGGTATGTATGTGTGTGTGTTGTCCAGATGGATCATAAAGGTTTTTAAATTTTGAATCTTTAGAGTTTATTTTTAAGGTGTCTGTAACAAAATTGATTTGAAATCTTTCCTTAACAAGACTGATTTGAATTATGTTCTTTTCACCCTTTAAACACCTATTTCCTAAAACATTATCATACATACTATTTTTAGAAAAGCATTCCTTTTTCTTTCTTGTGTTATTTTTTCCTATTTTTCAAGAATAAATGAATGAACCACTTAAATGAGATTTACTATTTTAGTAAATTTTTTTCTTTTAGTATTTTCTGTAGTTCATCTGTCTTTGATGTTACCAAATTTACTATGCAGTATGCGTGCCTGCTTAGTTGTGTCTGACTCTTTGTGACCCTTTGAACTGTAGCCCACCAGGCTTCTCTGTCCATAAAGTTTTCCAGGCAAGAACACTGGAGTGAGTTTCCACTTTTTTCTCCAAAGGATCTTCCTGACCCACAGATTGAGCACGTGTCTCCTGTGTCTCCTGCATTGGCAGACAGGCTCTTTATCCACTAAGCCATTGGAAAGCCTACCAAATTTACTGCAATATGTTTTAAATGTCTAAATCTCCTGTATTTCTGGCATACTTTAATAGATTTTTTTAATTATTATTTTTTTAAAAATCTATATTCACTTTGCCCTCATTGAAATATTCGTGAGTCTACTCACTAGGCAGCTACACACAATTTATGACAAATTTTATAGACAAATTTCATTGCTGGTTTCATTTTTTTTTCTATTCTTATTTTCCTTATCCACATATTTTATGTGAATATATATATATATATAGAGGTAAGGTATTAAAAGTTTGTGTCATTTAAAAGCTAAATATTTCAAACAAAAATTAAAAATAGCATAACATTAATAAAACCCTTTCACCTACTTCCTGGAATGAAAAATTTCTTAACATCTGGTTTCTTTTGCTTGTTGCTTGCCTCATTTATTTATTTATTTATTTCTTTATTAAAGTATAGTTGATGTACAATATTATATGTTACAAGTGTACCATATAGTGATTCATATTTTTGATGGTTATACTCCATTAACTATTATAAAATATTGACTATATTTCCCATGTTGTACAATATATCTTTGTAGTTTATTTTATACATAATAGGTTTACCTCTTAATCCTCTATTCTTATATTCCCCCGTTCCTTCTCCCCACTAATAACCACTAGTTAACCATTCTGTATCTTGAGTCTGTTTATTTTTTCTTATATTCACTAGTTGTAATGTTTAGATTCCACATGTAAGTAATATCATACAGTACTTATTTTTCTTTTGAGGTACATGCATCTTTTTGAATTGGTGCTTTTGTTTTATTTTTTCAGATATATATGATATATATATTTTTCAGATATAGGAATATGGCAGTAGTATTTTTAGTTTTTTGAGACACCTCCATACTGTTTTCCTTAGTGGTTACACAGATTTACGTTCCTATAAACAGTGTATGAGGGTTCCTTTTTCTCCATATCCTCACCAGCACTTGTTTTTTGTGTTCTTTTAGTTGATAGCCATTCTGACAACTGTGAGGTATTATCTCATTGTGGTTTTGATTTGCATTTCCCTGATGATTAGCTATGCTGGACATTTTCCTTTTTGGAAAAATATCTGTTCATTCTTCTGCCCATTTTTTAATGGAGTTGTTTGTTTGGTGTTGAGTTGTATGAGCTATTTATATGTGTTGGATGTTACTGGTGATATCATTTGTAGATATTTTCTCCCTTTCAGTAGGCTGTCTTTTCATTTTGTCAGTGGTTTCCTTTGCTGTGCAAAAGCCAATATAATTTAAGGTTAAATCCTGATTTCAGAGTAGTAGGATATATGCATTACATATATTAATACATGTTTATTATTAGATGTGTTTCATTTTATGTATTTCTACATTAATTGAATCACTACAACAAATATTTACTGAATGACTATCATATAATAGGTCAGTGGATAATAGAAAAATAAAATGTCTCTGCTCTTAAGGAACGATAAAGGAAGGCTGCTGCTACTGCTGCTGCTGCTAAGTCGCTTCAGTCGTGTCTGACTCTGTGCAACCCCATAGGTGGCAGCCCATCAGGCTCCACCATCCCTGGGATTCTCTAGGCAAGAATACTGGAGTGGGTTGCCATTTCCTTCTCCAATGTATGAAAGTGAAAAGTGAAAGTGAAGTTGCTCAGTCGTGTCTGACTCCTAGTGACCCCATGGACTGCAGCCTACCAGGCTCCTCTATCCATGAGATTTTCCAGGCAAGAGTACTGGAGTAGTTTGCCATTGCCTTCTCCATAAAGGAAGGCAGATATGTCCAAATCTTGCTAAAATAAAGCTAAGTTTCTTAAACCAACTTAATTAAATTACACAAACTATAATTAACAAGTATGTTAAAGATAATGCTAAATCAATGACAGTCGATGGCTTTGTAAAAGTTGAAAATCACCAATTAAACCATTTATTGTTAATTTTTTTATTCTTTCATTGTTAGAGGCAGTTGGGGGCTTTGTGGGTAGGAGAGAAAAATGGAAGGAAATATTTATTTTTGAGTATATGTGTGTGCCTTTTTTGAAAGGCAAGAATAGAATTTACCTAAAAAATATATTTTTCTCAGTTGTTATCTTCATAGTGGTATATTTGAAGAGAAAATAGTTCTGTTAGATAAAATGTTTATTTTCTTTGGAAAAGAATTTGCAAATTGAATTATACTCAGACATGTTTGTGTGTGGATTTATACAAAGGAAAAGTGTTAACCTTAAGCTCGCATCTGTCTGTTCTCAACAGTTGTATTAGTTACTGCCCCCTCCATTATCAGTGTGTGTACTCAGGGAATGCAAACTTATTTTAATATTGGCTCAAATAAATAACATTAGGAAAATAAATCTGTTAATATTATTTGTGATCCGAGGACAAATATAGAGAAAATTAGATCCTCTATGATTTATTGAAAGCAGTATAGAAACAGAAAGGGCACCATATTCAGAGTCTGGAGACCTGATTTGAATACAGTTTTTGCCATTTATTAGACAAGTCACTTAATGTTGCTTTTTTTCTTAATGTGTTAAAAAATAACTGTAATAAAAGTAGTGCTACTTTTTAAACTTGTTGGAACAAAATTTGATGTGTCAAGGCTTTGTAAATTATTGTAAATACTTTCCAAGTATTGCTTGAAATTTTTAGATTTTTGCCTTTTAGTACAGATATGAAGAATATGTTATAAAAGACTATAAATATTCTGCAGAATTGAGTTTAGCAGTTTTGATTTATCTGTATTTATGAGTCCATGCAGTCGCAGAGAGTTTGATACAACTGAATAACAACAAAAATATGAGCTTTACTGTGAGTACATGCTCAGTCATCTGACTTTTTGCGACCTCATGGACTGTAGATGCACCAACCTCCCCTGTCCTTGGAATTTTCCGCGCAAGAATACTGGAGTGGGTTTGCCATTTCCTACTCTAGGGGATCTTTCTGACCCAGGGATTGAACCCACGTCTCTTGCAACCCTGGGGATTTCCCAGGGACTTCCCAGGTGATTTCCAAGGGGCTTCCTAGATGGCACAGTGGGAAAGAATCCGCCTGCCTCATTGTAGTTTTGATTTGCATTTCTCTGATAATGAGTGATATTGAGCATCTTTTCATGTGTTTAGTAGCCATCTGTAAATCTTCTTTGGAGAAATGTCTGTTTAGGTCTTCTGCCCATTTTTTTGATTGAGTTGTTTGTTTTTCTGGTATTGAGCTACATGAGCTACTTGTTTATTCTAGAGATTAATTCTTTGTCAGGTGTTTCCTTTGCTGTTATTTTCTACCATTCTGAGGGTTGTCTTTTCACCTTGCTTATAGTTTTCTTTGTTGGGCAAAAGATTTTAAGTTTAATTAGGTTCCATTTGTTTATTTTTGTTTTTATTTCCATTACTCTGGGAGGTGGGTCATAGAGGATCTTGCTGTGATTTATGTCAGAGAGTCTTCTGCCTATGTTTTTCTCTAAGACTTAGTTTTTAGTTTCTGGTCTACATTTAGATCTTTCATCCATTCTGAGTTTATTTTCATGTATGGTGTTAGAAAGTGTTCTAACTTCATTCTTTTACATGTAGTTGACCAGTTTTCCTAGCACCACTTGTTGAAGAGACTGTCTTTTCTCCATTGTTTATTTTTGCCACCTCTGTCAAAGATAAGATGCCCATAGGTATGTGGAATTTATCTCTGGGCTTTCTATCTTGTTCCATTGGTCTATATTTCTGTTTTTGTGCTGGTACCATACTGTCTTGATGACTGAAGCTTTGTAGTACAGTCTGAGGTCAGGAAGGTTGATTCCTCCAGTTCCATTCATCTTTCTCAAAATTGCTTTGGCTATTTGGGGTCTTTTGTGTTTCCATACAAATTGTAAAATTATTTGCTCTAGTTCTGTGAAAAATACTGTTGGTAGTTTGATAGCAATTGCATTGAATCTATAGCTTGCTTTGGATAGCATAGTCATTATTACTATATTGATTCTTCTAATCTAAGAACATGTTATATCTCTCCATCTATTTGTGTCACCTTTGATTTCTTTCATCAACTTCCTTATACATTCATCTGCTGATGGATATCTAGGTTCCTTCCATGTCCTAGCTATTGTAAATGGTGCTACAGTGAACACTGGGGTGCATGTGTATTTTTCAATTCTGGTTTCCTCAGGTTATATGCCCAGTAGTGGGACTGCTAGATAATACAGTAGTTTTATTCCTAGCTTTTAAAAATAATCTCCATACTGTTCTGCATAGTGCTAGTATCAGTCTGCATTCCCACCAACAGCACTCTTTCCAGAATTTTTTGTTTGTAGACTTTTTGATGATGGCCATTCTGACTGGTGTGAGAAGATACCTATAAGAAAGTTGTGGCACATATACACAATGGAATATTCAGTTCAGTTGGGTTCAGTCGCTCAGTCATGTCTGACTCTTTGCGACCCCATGGGCAGCAGCACATGCGACCCTATGGGCTGCAGCACGCCAGGCCTCCCTGTCCATCACCAATTCCCAGAGCTTGCTCAAACTCATGTCCATTGAGTCAGTGATGCCATCTAACCATCTCATCCTCTGTTGTCCCCTTCTCCTCCTGACTTTAATCTTTCCCAGCATCAGGGTCTTTTCCAATGAGTCAGTTCTTCACTTCAGGTGGCCAAAGTATTGGAGTTTCAGCTTCAGCATCAGTTCTGAATGAATAGGACTGAGTTCGTTTAGGATGGACTGGTTGGATCTCCCTGATTTCTAGGGAACTCTCAAGAGTCTTCTCCAATATCACAGTTCAAAAGCATCAATTCTTCAGTGCTGAGCTTTCTTTCTTTCTTTTTTTTTTTAAACTGTCCAACTCAGTCTTTATTGACTGTTTTACCTTGGGGCCACCAGTGCTAACAGGTGTGGGGGGGGGCCCACCTTTATTCATGTCAAGGACCCTAGAGCACCCCCCTCAGAAGACAACAAATCCAGTTACAGAACTTACATGGCAGTTGGGAGGAGTGGAAAAGGGCACAGTATGTACAGAGACCTAAGGGGACAGTGGAGGTTCTTCAGCAACCAGGCCTGGTGGTGCTGAAGAGGGAAACGAGGGGCATCAGCCACTGATCTGGACCTCCTCGGCCTCAGCCAGAGGATAGATCTCGATGGCCTCCACCAGGGGCAGAGCCTCCACCGCAGTCTCCATCATAGCCAGGCCGACGGCGGCTTCGGCCTCTGCCAGCTGCTGCCGCACAGCTGCCTGGTGCTGCTGCTGGTGGGTCTTGCGGTGCTTCCACAGGTTGGAAAAGGAGCGGTAGCTCTTGCCACAGTCAGGGCACGAGTAGGGCCGTTTGCCCATGTGGATGTGGCGATGTTCTGCCAAGCGCATGGAGATGGTGAAGGCCTTGCCACACACTTCATAGGCGAACGGCCGCTCGCCGGTGTGCAGGCGGCGGTGGTCCTTCAGGTGGGTGCTTTGGCGGAAGGCCTTGCCACAGTCCGGGCAGGGGTACGGCCACTCGCCGGTGTGGATGCGCCAGTGCACCTGCAGCGATGTCTCCGTGCTGAACAGCTTCTTGCACTCGCTGCNCTGCCAGCTGCTGCCGCACAGCTGCCTGGTGCTGCTGCTGGTGGGTCTTGCGGTGCTTCCACAGGTTGGAGAAGGAGCGGTAGCTCTTGCCACAGTCGGGGCACGAGTAGGGCCGTTCGCCCGTGTGGATGCGGCGATGTTCTGCCAAGCGCATGGAGATGGCGAAGGCCTTGCCACACACTTCACAGGCGAACGGCCGCTCGCCGGTGTGCAGGCGGCGGTGGTCCTTCAGGTGGGTGCTCTGGCGGAAGGCCTTGCCACAGTCCGGGCAGGGGTACGGCCGCTCGCCGGTGTGGATGCGGCGATGCACCTGCAGCGATGTCTCCGTGCTGAACAGCTTCTTGCACTCGCTGCACTCCAGGCCGCGACGTCGGGCGGGAGCCGCAGGGGTGGCGGGGGCTGCGCTCCCGAGGGGCGGCGGGGAGGCAATGGTTGTGCGCGCAGCCCGCGGGGCCCGAGGGGCCGGGGGCTCCTTAGCCAGGACCTCACCTGGCCCGGCAGCCGCGTGGGCAGCCTCGTGCGCCTGCAGCCGAGCGGCCGAGCCCACCTTCTTGCCACACGTGCCGCACTCGAAGCGCCGCGGGGCCTGGGCGGCCGCAGCTGCACAGCGGTGCTCCCGCAGCCGCAGCGAGGAGGGGAAGGCAGCGCCACAGGATGAGCAGCGGTGGGGCTGGCGCCCGGCGTGGGCCACCAGCTGGTGCACCTCTAGCAGCCGACGCAGCAGGAAGGAGCGGGGACACTCACGACACTTGTAGGGGTACTCGCCCGTGTGGTGGTAGCGGTGCATGAGCAGGCGGTAGGGCCGGTGGAAGCGCACCCCGCACTCCTGGCAGCGGTAGGGGAAGTGCTGGGCGTGCACCAGCCGGTGCTGCCGTAGCGTGGAGCTCTGGGTGAAGGCCTTGCCGCAGTCCCCACAGCGGTAGGGCCGCTCCCCGGTGTGTGTGAGGCGGTGGCGGGCCAGGTTGGCCGGCGAGTTGAAGGGCTTGGAGCAGTCGGGGCAGGGGAAGGGCCGCTCGCCCGTGTGCGTGCGCAGGTGGTTACGCACGTGCGACTTCTTCTTGAACATCTTGCCGCAGATGCTACACTTATGGCGCCGTTCCAGCCGGTGCACAAAACGCTGGTGCCGGGTCAGCTGCAGCGCCTTGCCAAACTCGCGACTGCAGAGAAGGCAGCGGTAGGTGCCTGGGGCGGCGGGCTCAGCTGAGCTCTCCTCGGCCACGGGGGGCTCCGGGGCCTCCGGCTCTCCAGTCTCTGCTGCGGCTGGCTCAGGAAAGCCAAGGACGGGCTCCTCTGGGGGGACTGGTGTTGTGGGCAGAGGGACACCCCCAACTCCGTGGGTACGCCGGTGATAAAGGAATTTGGTGAGGTTGACAAAGGTCTTTCCACACGGACACGAATGCAGAGGATTGGGGGTGTGGGCTCGCCGGTGGGCCAGGAGGAGGGCCTCTGTGCCAAAGGCCAGGCCGCAGTCCACGCACAGGAAATGAGACTCACTGCTGTGGTCTCCAAGGTGCTGGTCCAGACTGGAAGGGCTGGGGAAGACACGACTGCACAAGGGGCACTTGAAGACACCCTCCCGGTGACTCCGCAGGTGCTGCTGTAGCTGGTGAGGTGAGAGAAAGAGCTGGTCACAGGCTGAGCAAAAGAGCTCCTGGGTGGCTGCCCCGCCTGGCTCTCCGCTGTTGTTCCTCCGCGCCCGGCGCCCCCGGCGATCGCGCCCGAGGGCTTCCCCGTTGCGCAGCTCATAACTGTGGTCAGAGGAGGGCACGGGCTCAGGCTGAGACACAGGCACCTCCCCCGGCGCTGGGGTCAGAGTCTCCTGCTGCAAGACGGGCTCCTCAGACTCCGGGGCGGGCGCCGGGAAGTGGGTGGCCTGGTGCTCCAGGAAGTCGGCTGGCAGCTGGAAGAGCTGCGAGCACTCCGAACACTTGTAGAGGAGCAGCTCCACCTCGGTCACCACCTCAGTGGCGGCGGCAGCAGCAGACGGGACAGCTGCCCCTTCCCCACCCTCTTCTGCTTTGCGGTACGAGTGCTCCACAGCCACGCGGGTCTGGCCCACAGGGGACCCCACGACAGCTGGGGACCCCAGGACAACTGGAGTCGGAGGCTTGGTGGGAGTGGCCCGGAGGTGCGTCTGCCGGTGGTNAACTGGCGCTGGAGTCCGAGGCTCCTGCTGCAAGACGGGCTCTTCAGACTCCGGGGCGGGAGCAGGGAAGTGGGTGGCCTGATGCTCCAGGAAGTCGGCTGGCAGCTGGAAGAGCTGCGAGCACTCCAAACACTTATAGAGAAGCAGCTCCACCTCGGTTACCACCTCAGTGGTGGTGGCAGCGGCAGACGGGACAGCTGCCCCTTCCCCACCCTCTTCTGCTTTGCAGTACAAGTGCTCCACAGCCACGCGGGTCTGGCCTACAGGGGACCCCACGACAACTGGGGACCCCAGGACAACTGGAGTCGGAGGCTTGGTGGGAGTGGCCCGGAGGTGCGTCTGCCGGTGGTTCAGCCAGAGCTCCTGGCTGGCAAAGAGAGCCTTGGAATCCACACACTCATAGTGGATGGTATTGGAGCTCAGGGCAGGTGCTTTGGGTGCTGGCTCAGCTGGCACTGCCTCCTGGGGTGCCATCATCTTCAAGTGCAGCTCCTGGTGCTCTAGGAGCTGGCTGGGTGACATGAGCAGCTGCCCACACTCCAAGCACTGGTACTGGCTCTCCTGGACGAGGGTCTGATAGAGGCCCGCGCCAGAAGCTGCCTCTGCAGCCACAGTGACTCCGGGGTCAGCCACACCCACCAGCTCAAAGTGCTGCTGCGGCACGTGGGAGTTCTGATGCATGAGCACCTCCTCCAGGGATCCATAGAGCTGGTTGCACTCAGAGCAGACATAGCGGTGCTCAATGTGCAGGACCGTTTCCTCTGACTCCTCAGTCATGACGGTGGCAACACCCTGGGCTGGGAGATGTGGGGACAAATCATATCTAAGTCACTGCTTCCTCAGTCCTTCCCAGGGACAACTCTTTCCCTTTATCATTCCTCTATCAAAACCCTAGCTCTATNCAGACATAGCGGTGCTCAATGTGCAGGACCGTTTCCTCTGACTCCTCAGTCATGACGGTGGCAACACCCTGGGCTGGGAGATGTGGGGACATCATGTCTAAGTCACTGCTTCCTCAGTCCTTCCCAGGGACAACTCTTTCCCTTTATCATTCCTCTACCAAAACCCTAGATCTATTTCCGCCTCTAACTTTTTGCTTCCATATTTCTACCCCCACCCCACTCCCTAACAACCCTTCCTCTCCTGAACACACAAGAACACCAAGCACAACCCCACCCCCCCCCAGCTTTCTTTATAGTCCACCTCTCACATCCATACATGACTACNTGCATGAGCACCTCCTCCAGGGATCCATAGAGCTGGTTGCACTCAGAGCAGACATAGCGGTGCTCAATGTACAGGACCGTTTCCTCTGACTCCTCAGTCATGACGGTGGCAACACCCTGGGCTGGGAGATGTGGGGACAAATCATATCTAAGTCACTGCTTCCTCAGTCCTTCCCAGGGACAACTCTTTCCCTTTATCATTCCTCTATCAAAACCCTAGCTCTATTTTCCCCTCTAACTTTTTGCTTCCATATTTCTACTCCCACCCCATTCCCTAACAACCCTTCCTCTCCTGAACACGCAAGAACACCAAGCACAAAACCTTCCCCCCAGTCCCTTCCCAGTCAATCTACCTAAATCTCATCTCTGAATCAACTCGCATTAAATTCCCACCACCAGATCCTTGCAACCTGTTGACTCTCATTCCCCTGCCACACAGCTGGCCCAAGGCCCCAACCTCCCACACAGGAACCTCTTCAGTCAATACTTCCTCTACTGACTCCTTACCAACACACTACCCCATCCCTAACTCACATGCCCAGGAGAGTCCTCACACAGGCATGGACCACCTGCTTCTCACAGCTCGCTTCTCCTCTGCTTCCACCCCCAGGTTCTCTGTCTCGTTACACGCCAAGCACTCAAACTGTCCCAACGCCCAGCCACTTTCAGCATCTTTTCATGATTCAACCCCGCTCCTCTGCACATAGCCCATCACCCACTAACCTTTTCCCTTTGGTGTCCAGGTTCCTCACATCAATAAACTTTTCTCACACTGGCCTAACCCATCTCCAGACCCAGACCTTGCCTACCTTAACCACTTTCGATTCCCAGGTCCCTCTCTTCAAATTACTTAACTCCCTCTACCCATTAAGGCCCTTTCCCACAACCCTAATAGCCTATCCAAAACTTCTAGACTCATTTTCACAAAAGACAGCCAGAACTTTCTTCACACTTAGACCCCTCCCAGCACCCTAACTCATTCTCCAGAGCACCCAGACACTCTTCGCATTAATCCTTACCTCTTCTGTGCACTGAGACCTCATCCACAATTCTAAGTCCCTCTCAGGTATCCAGCCCCCTCTTCGTACTGACTTAAGCCCCCTTTCTTCATAGACAACCACCCTGGACAATTGAGGGATTCCTAGAACCTCTATCCACATATTCTTCGCAGAAAAGACCCTTCCCATCCTAACTTATTCTTGGGATACCCAGATCCTTCTTTAAAAAAGACCCACCCTCACCCTAATCCTTCCAGGGACAGACCCTCCACACACACACACAATCTAACCTTTTCTTCCTTGCAGAAAGACCCCATTCCTCCCACCCTAACCCATTCTAGGGACGCCCAGACACCCTTCTTCCTATCAATCTAAGTTCCTCTTATCCACAGAAAGACCCAACCCCCACCCTAACCCACTGCAGGGATGCTCAGATCCCCTCTTGATACCCAAATTCCTCTCTTCTACAAAAAGATCCCACACATACTCTATCCAATCCAAGAATATCCAGACTACTCTTCATAATGGCTTAGATTCCTTTCCCACATACTCCTCCCACTGTCCAAATCTCATTAAGAATATCTAAACCCTGCATCAGCACCCTAACCCTGACAGCCAGCCAGATCCTCCTTCCTAACAACCCAAGCCCCTCTCATGAGCCTATTAACCCTGGGGCTACCCAGACCCCCTGCCCCACCCTAGACACACAAATCGCTCTCACCACCCTAAAATCCGCCAGGGACGCCCAATTCCTACTCTTCACCTTGACCTAATTCCTGGTACTTTCCAAAGGACTAATTCTCATGTTATTCGATAAACACGAAGACCACAGTTTCATATAACCTAAAACTTCTTTACACAGAGACCCATTCTCAAGTCTCTCAATCCGTTCCAAGAGTGCTCAACGCTCCCCGCTCACCCTCCCTCCCCACATACTTTGGTTTAACTCTTCACATTAATGTAACTCATCCCCATCCTTCACACTGGGACCTCCACCTCGCCCTAAATCTCCCTTCTAGGCATATCCATTTCCTGGTATCTTTTCACACTTAAGATCTAACTCATGAGCCTAACCAGCCATAACTAGATTTTCGCTTTACGTCAACTTAACCACCTCCGTTCTCACGGCCGGAACCCCTCCCCGGGCACCCAGCTGTCCTCTAACAGCCAAGGTTGTCCCACAGCCAAGCCCTTAGCCGCGCACTCCCTGGAGCCTTAGAGNTCCCTTAGAAGAAATGGGTAGCCCTCATAGTCAACCAAAGAACCCAAAATGCAGTACTTGGGTGCAATCTCTGTTGCACCCAACAGAATGATCTCTGTTCGTTTCCAAGGCAAACCATTCAATATCAAAGTAATCCAAGTCTGTGCCTCAGAAAGAAGCTGAACGGTTCTATGAAGACCTATAACACCTTCTAGAACTAACACCCAAAAGAGATGTCATTTTATCATAGGGGACTAGAATGCAAAAGTAGGAAGTCAAGAGATACCTGGAGTAACAGACAAGTTTGCCCTTGGAGTACAAAATGAAGCAAGGCAAAGGTTCATTGAGTTTTGCCAAGAGAACGCACTGGTCATAGTAAACACTCTCTTCCAACAACACAAAAAACAGCTCTACAAACGGATATCACCAGATAGTCAATACTGAAATCAAGTTGATTATATTCATTGTAGCCAAAGATGGAGAAGCTCTATACAGTCAGCAGAAACGAGACAGGAAGCTGACTGTGGTTCAAATCATGAACTCTTTATTACCAAGTTCAGACTTAAATTGAAGAAAGTGGGGAAAACCACTTGACCATTCAGGTATGACCTAAATCAGACCCCTTATGTTTATACAGTGGAAGTAACAGATAGATTCAAGGGATTAGATCTGATAGACAGTGCCTGAAGAACTATGGATGGAGGTTCATGATATTGTACAGGAGGTGGTGATTAAAACCATCCCCAAGAAAGAGAAATGCAAAAAGGCAAAATGGTTGTCTGAGGAGGCCTTACAGATAGCTGAGAAAAAGAAGAGAAGCAAAAGGAAAAGACGAAAAGGAAAGTTATACCCATCTGAACTCAGACTTCCAAAGAATAGCAAGGAGAGATAAGAAAGCCTTCCTCAGTGATCATTGCAAAGAAATAGAGAGATACAATAGAATGGGAAAGACTAGAGAGCTCTTCAAGAAAAGATATGAAGGGAACATTTCATGCAAAGATGGGCTCAATAAAGGACAGAAATGATATGGACCTAACAGAAGCAGAAGATATTAAGAAGAGGCAGCAACAATATACAGAAGAACTATACAAAAAAGATCTTCATGACCCAGATAACCATGATGGTGTGATAAGTCACCAAAGCCAGATAGCTCCTGAGGTCAAGTGGACCTCAGGAGGCATCACTACGAACAAAGCTAGTGGAGGTGATGGAATTCGAATTGAGCTATTTCAAATCCTAAAAGATGATGCTGTGAAAGTGCTGCAGTCAGTATGCCAGCAAATTTGGAAAACTCAGCAGTGGTCACAGGACTGGAAAAGGTCAGTTTTCATTCCAATCCCAAAGAAGGGCAATGCCAAAGAATGTTCAAACTGCTGCACAATTGCACTCATCTCACACACTAGCAAAGTAATGCTTAAAATTCTCCAAGTAAGACTTCAACAGTACATGAACTGAGAACCTACAGTTGTTCAAGCTGGATTAAGAACAGGCAGAGGAACCAGAGATCAAATTGCCAACATCCCCTGGATCATCGAAAAAGCAAGAGAGTTCCAGAAAAACATCTGCTTTATTAACTATGCCAAAGCCTTTGACTGTGTGGAT
>SJYA01001566.1:3243627-3296681 GCA_006410615.1 Neotragus moschatus | reverse complement strand
TATTTTAGTGGGTTTAGAGAGGAAGCAAAAGTCAGTGTATATGTTCACTCTGCCGTATTTACCTAAACTACTCTTTCCAGATTGTTCATAATGCCAAATTATTTATGGCTTTACTTATCTCTCTGTCAAGTGAAAAGAGTTAGATTATCTCTCTTCTGTGTTCCTGTGACACTCTATGTATGCCTTTGTTATGGAATTGATCCCATTGAATCATATCTTGGTTTTAATTTGTCTCCTCTACCACACATTGTTGTACAGCCTGTACACTGTTGTACAACTAATATTCCTGAACTTTTTCATCTGGGAAAACTGGAACTCTACAACTCTGCATTTGCCCCTCCCTTCAGCTACCATTCTACTTCTGTTTTTTATGAGTTTGACTATTCTAGATAACTCATATAAATGGAATCATACAGTATTTGTTTTTCTGTGACTGGTTTATTTCACTTAGCATAATGTCCTCAATGTTCATCCATATTTTAGCATGTGTTAGAATTTCCTCTCATTTTAAGGCCAAATAGTATTCCATTGTATGTCTATATGTTTTGTTCTTCTGTTTATTCATTGATGGATGTTTGGATTGTTTCCACCTTTTGACTATAGAGAATAACACTGTTATCAATATGGGTATACAAATATCTATTTGAGACTCTGCTTTCAATTATTTTGGAAATATATACTTAGAAGTGTCATCGTCTTCGTGACATTGATATTTTTTAAGAAAACAGTCCCCCCCCCCTTTGTAAAAATAGAATGTCTTTCATTTGGGGCTTATGTGATGTGCTAAGATTCAGGTAACACATTCCTGGACAGAATGCTTCATTGCAAATAATATATTCTGCTTTCCTTTTGTCTTTCAATTTTATTCATAATTTCTATATGTTGTGGTATGAATTTTAATGTAGCCTTTATATCTTTATTTTCTCCCTACTTTTAAACATAAAATGTCTCACCCTCTTCTAAGATTATATTAACTATCCACTGTTTTTTTTTTTAATAGAAGAAAATTAACTCTGTACTGTATCTGAAGTTTTATACTGATGTGTGCAGTCAAATGATTGTTTAACTGGATTTTTCCCCCTATTTTTTGTAACATCATTTATTGAATGGACAACAAATGAATCATTTGTTGAATCCTCTGGAAGTATTTATGTGAAGTTCTTAGATTTACTAATTTCTATTGTCCAGTTTGTTTTTATATCACTATCTTAACACTATAATTATTACATATTATAAATAATAAATTGTAATATCTATTAGAGAACCTATAAGGCAGATCCCTTAACCACAGATTTTTCTACTCAGTTGTAAGAGTACTTTTTAAAGCATAATAATATACATTAACAATAAAATAAAGTTACTCCAACCTTTACTGTGTTTGTTCTTTAGATAAGTTAACCTATATGCATACACAAAGAAAATCAGATAAACAGAACTATTGACCTTTCTCCAGTCTCTCTAAATAAAAATCTAAACTTGAAAGAATTACCAGCAAATTACCAAGAATTACCAGTGAAATGCCAAACAGAGAGTCCTCTGTTTCAAGACCCTCTTGTAGTATCTCTGATCACCTCCTAAATGCTGTCTCCCTAGTAGTCCTCTGAGATTATGCAATGATGATGGCACAGTCAGCCACCAGCAAGTATAGACATTGGTTGTTTAAACAGACCATTTTGGAACATTTGCTTCCCTCAAGAGCAAGTGAAAATGCTTTGCAGTTAAGTATTTGTGTCTAACACATTCTTCAGGTGGGGAATAGTTTCTTTATGCAGTGGTACCTTAGCTTCCGTCAATACCAAAATCAGGTTGATTATGTTTTTTGCAGCCAAAGAGGGGAGAACTCTATACAGTCAGTAATACCAAGACCTGGAGCTGACTGACTAAGATCATGAACTTCTTATTGCAAANAAACAGACCATTTTGGAACATTTGCTTCCCTCAAGAGCAAGTGAAAATGCTTTGCAGTTAAGTATTTGTGTCTAACACATTCTTCAGGTGGGGAATAGTTTCTTTATGCAGTGGTACCTTAGCTTCCGTCAATACCAAAATCAGGTTGATTATGTTTTTTGCAGCCAAAGAGGGGAGAACTCTATACAGTCAGTAATACCAAGACCTGGAGCTGACTGACTAAGATCATGAACTTCTTATTGCAAAATTCAGACTTAAATGGAAGAAAGTAGGGAAAACCACTAGGCAATTAAGGTATGACCTAAATCAAATCCCTTATGATTACAGTGGAGATAACAAATAGATTCAAGGGATTATATCTGGTAGACAGAGTGCCTGAAAAACTATGGACAGAGGTTCATAATATTATATAGGAGGTGGTGACCAAAACCATCCCCAAGAAAAAGAAATGCACAGAGAGAGAGTGGTTGGAGGAGGAGGCTTTACAAATAGCTGAGGAAAAGAAGAGAAGCAAAAGACAAGGGAGAAAGGGAAAGATATACCCAACTGAATGCAGAGTTTCAGAGAATAGCAAGGCAAGATAAGAAGGCCTTCTTACATGAACAATGCAAAGAAATAGAGGAAAACAATAGAATGGGAAAGACCAGAGATCTGTTCAAGAAAATTGGAGATATCAAGGGAACATTTCATTCAAGGATGGGCACAATAAAGGACAGAAATGGTAAGGACCTAAATGAAGCAGAATAGATTAAGAAGAGATAGCAAGAATACACAAAACAATTGTACAAAAAATGTCTTAATTACCTGGATAACCATGATGGCATGGTCACTCATCTAGAGCCAGATATCCTGGAGTGTGAAGTCAAATGGGCCTTAGGAAGCATTACTACAAACAAAGCGAGTGCAAGTGATGGAATTTCAGCTGAACTATTTCAAATCCTAAAAGAGGATGCTATTAAAGTGCTACACTCAATATGCCAGAAAATTTGGAAAACAACAGTGGCCACAGGATTGGAAAAGGTCAATTTTCATTCCAATCCCAAAGAAGAGCAATGGCAAAGAATGTTCTAACTGCCATACAATTGCACTCTTTTCATATACTAGCAAGATTATGCTCAAAATCCTTCAAGCTAGGCTTCAGCAGTATGTGAACTGAGAACTTCCAGATGTTCAAGCTGGGTTAAGAAAAGGCAGAGGAACCAGAGATCAAATTGCCAACATTTTGTTGAATCATGGAGAAAGCAAGAGAGTTCCAGAAAAACCATCTACTTCTGATTCATTGAGTATGCTTAAACCTTTAACTGTGCGGATAACAGCAAACTATGGAAAATTCTTAAAGAGAAGGAAGTACCAGATGATCTTACCTGCCTCCTGAGAAATCTGTATATAGGTGAAAACACAATAGTTAAAACTGGACATAGAGCAACTGACTGATTCCAAATTGGGAAAGGAGTACAACAAGGCTGCACATAGACACCCTGCTTATTCAACTTCTATGCAGACTACATCAGCGAAATGCCAGGCTGGATGAATCACAAGCTGGAATAAAAATTGCCAGAAGAAATATCAACAACCTCAGATATGCAGATGATACCACTCTAATGGCAGAAAGCGAAGAGGAACTAAAGAGTTTCTTGATCAAAAGAGGAGAGTGAAAAAGCTGGCTTGAAACTTAACATTCAAACAACCTTAAGATCATNAAGAAATAGAGGAAAACAATAGAATGGGAAAGACCAGAGATCTGTTCAAGAAAATTGGAGATATCAAGGGAACATTTCATTCAAGGATGGGCACAATAAAGGACAGAAATGGTAAGGACCTAAATGAAGCAGAATAGATTAAGAAGAGATAGCAAGAATACACAAAACAATTGTACAAAAAATGTCTTAATTACCTGGATAACCATGATGGCATGGTCACTCATCTAGAGCCAGATATCCTGGAGTGTGAAGTCAAATGGGCCTTAGGAAGCATTACTACAAACAAAGCGAGTGCAAGTGATGGAATTTCAGCTGAACTATTTCAAATCCTAAAAGAGGATGCTATTAAAGTGCTACACTCAATATGCCAGAAAATTTGGAAAACAACAGTGGCCACAGGATTGGAAAAGGTCAATTTTCATTCCAATCCCAAAGAAGAGCAATGGCAAAGAATGTTCTAACTGCTATACAATTGCACTCTTTTCATATACTAGCAAGATTATGCTCAAAATCCTTCAAGCTAGGCTTCAGCAGTATGTGAACTGAGAACTTCCAGATGTTCAAGCTGGGTTAAGAAAAGGCAGAGGAACCAGAGATCAAATTGCCAACATTTTGTTGAATCATGGAGAAAGCAAGAGAGTTCCAGAAAAACCATCTACTTCTGATTCATTGAGTATGCTTAAACCTTTAACTGTGCGGATAACAGCAAACTATGGAAAATTCTTAAAGAGAAGGAAGTACCAGATGATCTTACCTGCCTCCTGAGAAATCTGTATATAGGTGAAAACACAATAGTTAAAACTGGACATAGAGCAACTGACTGATTCCAAATTGGGAAAGGAATACAACAAGGCTGCACATAGACACCCTGCTTATTCAACTTCTATGCAGACTACATCAGCGAAATGCCAGGCTGGATGAATCACAAGCTGGAATAAAAATTGCCAGAAGAAATATCAACAACCTCAGATATGCAGATGATACCACTCTAATGGCAGAAAGCGAAGAGGAACTAAAGAGTTTCTTGATCAAAAGAGGAGAGTGAAAAAGCTGGCTTGAAACTTAACATTCAAACAACCTTAAGATCATGGCATCCAGTCCCATCACTTCATGACAAATAGAAGGGGGAAAAAAGTGGAAGCAGTGACCGGTTTTATTGAGCTCCAAAATCACCACAGACAGTGATTGCAGCCATTAAAATTATAAGATTGTTGCTCCTTGGAAGGAAAACTATGACAAACCTAGATAGCATATTAAAAAGCAGAGGCATCACTTTGCTGACAAAAGTCTATATGTTCTAAACTGTGGTTTTTCCAGAGTCATGTACGGATCTGAGGGTTGGACCGTAAAGAAGGCTGAGCACTGAAGAATTGATTCTTTTGAATTGTGGTGCTGGGAAAGACTCTTGAGAGTCCCTCGGACAACAAGGAGATCAAACCAGTCAATCCTAAAGAAATCAACCCTGAATATTCATAGGAAGGACTGATGCTGAAGCTGAAGCTCCAATACTTTGGCCACCTGATGTGAAGAACTGACTCATTGCAAAAGACCCTGATACTAGGAAAGATTAAAGGCAAAAGGAGAAGGAGGTGGCAGAGGGTAAGATGGTTAGATAGCATCACTGACTCAATGGACATGAATTTGAGCAAACTCAGGGAGATACTATAAGACAGAAGAACCTGGCATGCTCTAGTCCAGAAGGTTGCAAAGAGTCGAACATGACTTAGCAACTGAACAACAGTTTTTAAGCACTTGCTTACAATATAGGACTAGGTTATAAGGCTTAAGCTGGAATCCCTAGTACAGTGAGAACTCATGGCTCTTTCATTTATTGTTTCCTTTTTCTTTTCATCATAACCTAGTGGGTTTTTATTCTGCTTATGCCTACTTTCAGATGTGTTTACACACTTAATTTAAATAAACTTTGGTCTAGTTTTTAATTTATTGGTATCTTCTGAGTAATCATTTCATATACTTTAAAACCTTTGAATTTGAAATTGTTTTTCAATTCATGCAAAAATTCATCTAGTAAAATAATACCATATTTGGGACTGAGGAAGCAGGCACTCTTCCCAAGGACTTCAGTGTATAGTGACTAATGCAACATTTTATTCTTTTCATTATTGGAGAGACTCAACAGGAGCTGAAACTAAATCGAGTATCTTGAGTAACTCCAAGGTTCTTTATGTAGCTTTAAATTCATCCCTCTCTCTGAAGATGTACAATCATGTTCAGAACATCTGCCCTTTGGGACTCTACCTAAATTTGCTCTCTTATTTTTTGAAGGAACAACAGTTCAGATAGATACAGTCTCCCATGGGGAGCAGACAGTGTCTGAGGAGCAAGAACCCAGAGAGACAGAGACATGTTTAGTGAATGGTAGCCAGTGCTGATAACAATAGAAAAATGATTGCCTTTCAAGATTTAAGAGCATCAAGTATTCCGGCAAAGCTTCCTAGGCTATATAACCTCTAATCTAGACTGATGAAGAATGTCCTTGAAGACAACACAGCATGGCAGTGGCTAAGCAGAAAACCCTGTTGAGTGAAGTATATTTCCTGCCATCACAGGAAACGCAGTCATGGAAATGTCTTCCCTTGCCTTGTGAATTGGGAAGGTAGTGAAATCAATGAAAATTTGCAATTCTCAAAAATTAAAGTAGGTTAATTTATATAAAGAAATTCTAAGTTTACATTTTAAAACAACTTTATTTTTTAAAATTGTGCTGGTGAATTGTTTTGTATATAAACAATTTTCTGTTTCAGTGTGGTTATTAATTAACATTGACTATAATCTATTAAGTATAATACATTTCTAAGATATTTAAATTACAGAAAGAAAGATAAAATGACTTAGGAAACTTTAAAAATTACCTGCTAAGATACTTAAAACAGCTCTCCAACAAACATACAAAAAAAAACTCAAAATGGCAAGATAAAGCTCTTTTAGATTTTTAGATTTGGAATCCTAAACTAGCTGCTAGTGCATTAAATAGGGTTGTAGAATTCAAGGCTTAGATTCAGAAATTGATATATCCAAAATTACCCTTAAAAATACCTTAGGAAGTCATATTGGACTCTAGAGAATCATATTATATGAATAGCTTCTGTTTCAAAGCTATGTTGTCTTTTAGAATATGTACTTTATGTTTGAATGCTAGAGTCAAACTTTGTAGAGGAGTGCTCAGATGATGATCTTACAATCAAGTGAAGTGAGAAACCAGCAAATTCACACCACTCATGTAATGCTCACTTCAGAGCATATCCTCTTTGAGAATCAGGCAGAATTGTTTATACTGTTTATAGAGTAAATTGTCATTTTTTTTCTTTTACTGGTGAACTTATTATGGTTGAACTTGTGATAATAAACTTTATAAAGACACAATTGCACAGTATATGACTATATATTTATGTTAAAAGTTCCACCTGAATTTTTTCTGATATCTTTGTTATTCACATAGGAAAAAAATGATGCTGTACTATGTCTTTCCTTTATTCTCTACAGATAATGGATTCTGAATTAATGCATAGTATAGTCGGAAGCTATCTTAAACCTCCAGAAAGAATGTGTATTCCATCAGTCACTCAGAGTGATGAATCATCTCAGACTCACTACTCTGTGAACTTAGAAGTTACATCTTCTAAAATGCTTCGTAGTCCAAATAGCCAAGGTAATGCTAATGAAAAATCATATTTAAAATTAGGGAAATTAGGAAGCATGTTATATAAAACTTTTCATTTTTATGTAGAAAATAAGATGATTGTGTATTTAACTAATCTTAGTAAAATGCTAATTTTTACTCTGTTGCTTAAAGTTTCTGTAAATTTAAGTTACTTAACATTTTTTATTTTGGCTTCTTTGCTATAAGATGAAGATTAATGTAACCAGCTAGGCACATATTGCAGATTTATCTTTAAAATGTCATTAAAAATAGGAAAATATTCTGAAGAATAAAAGGTCAGATTTGGAGAATCCTTCTAATGAATAAGATGGTTAGAATATTAAAGAATTAATTTGATTTTAATCTTATTCAAGGATTAAATTCAGAAATTGCATATATCCAAAATTACCCTTGAAAATTCTTCATGAATCCAGTTCATTGGAGCAACTACAAGATACAAGTATTATAACTTTTAAAATATAAGTTTAGGAGAATCTTAAAATTGAATTAGAAAAACATTTATAATTCCAGGCGTACCTGTACCATGCACATTACTTTCTAAGATGCTGATAGTAATGTTTTTTAATCTTTTATAATAATGGTTGCCATTATAAATAGACTATAGCTTTGTGGACAAAGCAACTATAAGAAATATTAATCCAAATCAAACAATAATCTCTAACAAACATCTTTCTAATTGGATATGAACTATATGAAAGTTAATCTTGAACATTTATTTATAGTCCATTCATCTATAATTTTATAATTTGAAGTTGTAACTGAGAAGAGCATATAAGATAATATTTGAAAATTTTATAAATTGAGCTTACCTGAATTATGAAAATATTAATGTATCTGAATAATAATCATAGTAGTACATGTGTATCACAATCATTCAAGCCTGACATCAGTTAAACTACTAGATTGTAATTTTTTCTTGATGGAAGAAGCAATGTTCTACCTCATATGTCCTAATAATTATTATATCTTGGACAAAGAAACAATACATGTTTGTGATTTGACTGAAACTGAATACATCAAGAACTGAGAACAATTTTTAACTTTAAACCTAAATTTCCTTGTTGATTAGTGAACAGCATATTTTAATTTTCCTTATCCATGCTCAGACTTGTATGCTTCAAACTTCTCCTCCTTTTTCCCATGCTCCCTCTCTTCCTACCTTCTTCACCCACTTCTTCTCTTCCTCCCACACTCCTGTCTCTCTCACTCTCTCCCTCTTTCTATACACACACACATATATACATATATATATTTTGGCATATGTTTTGAACGTATTTACTTTGTTAAATTAAAATGTGATTATTAGCTTTCTCACATCTCAAACTTAGAAAACTACTAAATATAATCGTAAATATATTATTTTTATAAGACTTGTTAGAATTTCTTCCTCTTTAGAATTTTAGTCATTTTTCTTTTTTATGAGGAATATAAATTACTTTTTTTAACTTAAGTAACAAAAATATACTGCTCACTTTTATATGCTGCTATGATTATAAGTGCTCAAAAATTCTCACTTAAAATATCAAGACAATTTTTTTCAACAGCTCTTATTTTAGCATTAAAAACTCTTCAGGAAAAGATTCATCGTTTAGAGTTAGAGAGAACACAAGCTGAAGATAACCTGAACATTCTTTCCAGAGAAGCGGCACAATATAAAAAGGCCTTGGAGAATGAAACAAGTGAGAGAAATCTGGCACACGAGGAACTGATAAAGCAGAAAAAAGGTAAGAAAATTCAATAATTCTCAGAAGGAAGAGGTTACCAAAGTTTACAACTTGAAAATAAAAAGCCCAGTCTAAGAAGGTTTACTCAATATCTTGTTCTTATATGCGTTCACACCTTGTGGCTTGTTCTCAGATATTTTGATATTTGCACTAAATGGATATAATTTTAAACTTGCCTGTATAGTATCTGTTATCCTAGTTCATAAATTATTGAGATTAAAAGAATAATTAAGTTTTTAGGCAAGTCGTATTTAGGAATTGTAATATTTTCAGAGTACCAACAAAATTCGTGTATTATTCAGTTCAGTTCAGTTGCTCAGTCGTGCGCGACTCTTTGAGACCCCGTGAACTGCAGCATGCCAGGTTTCCCTGTCCATCACCAACCCAAATCCATGTCCATTGAGTCAGTGATGCCATCCAACCATCTCATCCTCTGTCNCCTATTACTGGGTTTCTCTTGCTTTTGATACAGACTTATCTAGATTGCTTCAGTGGTTTCCATGTTGGAACAAGGTTATTGTGATTTAAGCAGCAGGAAAAGCCTCTGCAAGCTGCTCAGAGGCTCTCTTCTATGGACAAATTTCTTTGAAATGCATAAAACCTCAAGATGTGGTTTTTGGCAAAAATTCCACGACTAGTTTTGTTTTATTGACCTTTCACAAAGAAAGAATATTTTCCTTAAAAAAGAATTCGCTTGTCAGTTTTTCCTTTGCAGCTTAGAGCAGAGTCAGTAGTGTCTTGCGTTATTCAGAGTAAACTCATTTCAAAAAAAAAATGCATTTTGGAGACAACAAGGACAAGATTCCAGCTTGTTCAAAATTTTTAGAAAGATACTAAGTGTGAAGAACTATGGGTCTTCATGCTCCATCTTCTGCATTTTACTACAAAGATTCTCAAGTCTGGTTTCATAACCTTCAGATTAGAGGTAGTGATTTCAAAGGGTTCCACGATCCTCTTAGATAATTGATTTTATTTCTTTATAAAAAGTGCTAAATGATGTATGCTAACTTAGCAAGTTTAATTCGGGGAAGAGAAAGACATCACTGACTAAAATAAATAATACAGTTGAACTCGGTGAAAAAGTCAGTTACATGTACCTTCTTTACCATAAACAAGTGAGTTTTACAATTTGCTTCTGAAGTCTGCAACCTCAATAAGGAGATCTACACTGTGGATTGGTGTTTCTGGTCACTATATAAAGCAATTAAACTTAAACCACTTTGTAACCACATATTTACCCTGCCAAGTGCCTATATTGCAATAAAGTGTCCTCGAAAAAGTGTCCAGATGTCATATTTATTTGGAATGGGGCTGTTTTCATTTTTTAAGCAAATGTCAAACTTGAATTGGGAGGAACTCCTCAGAGATGGAAAAGTGAGTCAGTGTAGTACAGGATTTTACTTTTCTGCCATGAGGAAGGAATCCACAGGGAAGTCACTTAATGTCAGTTGTAATCATGCTTTTAAAATGCATATGCGAATGTCTGTGGGAATCGGATTAGGTCTATAATACAGTAATGGGCAATTACTCTTGATGTAATTGAATTGCTGTTCAAACAAATTTGTTTTCAGTGGGCAACACTGAGCAATATATCCATGCTATCTGTAATTATAAACAAAGCAATATTTACTCACCAGTATTCACAGTTGCTCATTCATCCGTAAATTCATTCATCTGAAGAACAATGATTGTGCATCTGTTGTATGCGGGAGCTCTAGTGGGTGTAAAAGACACAGAAGTATATACGATGGACATGATCTCATATCACGAAACTCAAATTCTCAGGGTGGACACAGCCAGGGAGAGCTCAGAATGGGTGTTTGCTTCTTCACTTGGCAGAAGACTTTTCTATGACCTCAGCTTTAACTTTATACCAACAGCTTCAGGCAAGAGAGGAGGCGTGTTGGAGAAATCGTGTCCAGCAGTGATGGGGACACTTGGTGTGGCATAAGCTTCCCTCCATCTCCTCCTTCCATAGCAGACTTCTGGTGGCTCCTCCAGAATTTCTGCTTCAGGCCAATAATCAGATTGGAATTGGAGGTGAGGGGGATCATGAAACCACTATTGCATGTCTTTTTCTTAGATGGTATGTTCATCCGGTGTGGCCAGGATGGAAGTGGTGGAGGTCTCGGGAGGAGTCAACTAACAGCTCTTCTCTCCTCACAAGCGTGGAGCCACTCCAGCTTGAGCATCTCTCATCCTTTGCCATATCCATTATCAAGAATATCTGGCCCTCCCTTCCCCATCTAGCCAATTCCCATTCTTCCTGTGACAAGTCAGGCCAGTTTCCCCACCCGGCTCCTACCCCCAGTAATGCTTTGCTGAACTCTCCCAGCCATGGATTGGTCTACTTCTAGTCATCCTCTCTCTCTGCTGTAGTCGTCCACCTGACCTGGGCCTTGGGGCAGGGATCCTGCCTTTAATCTCTGTATTCTTAGCAAAGCATAGGTCCCTGAAGATAGCAAGTGCTCAAGAAATGTTGAATAAATATCCCCAATCACAGATGAAGAAACATGTGAAGATAACAGTCAGTGATCCCTTAGCACCTATTAAGAATCTGATTCTGGGAAGTTACCCACCCTCAGTCTACATAGATAGTTCTGTTTTAATGATGAGACTTGATCATGGGTTTTTGAACACTCATCCCTCTGGGAGGGCAAGTCAGAGCCAGATTTCCTCCAAATCAAGCTACTATGAGCCACCTCCTAGTTTTGGGGACAGCAGCCTCCACTGGGTTTTCCTGAGGTCCTTAAGAGGTTAACAATGCAGAAAGGTCAAGAGACTTACCCCTGAATGGTACCCGAGTCTGTGATGCATGAGCAAATGCTTGAGAATCAATGGGCAGCATCTTCCTTCTAGAAAGCCCTCCTCTTGAGGTTGGATTAGGAGCAGGGAAGAAGATATGGCCCCTGATTTTAGGAAATTCAGTCCAGTTGGGAAAGCTGAGATGCAAATGGTTCTTTGAGAAGAGGAAGAAGGGTTCTGGCAAAAGAAGTGGCAACTGAGNTTAATGTCAGTTGTAATCATGCTTTTAAAATGCATATGCGAATGTCTGTGGGAATCGGATTAGGTCTATAATACAGTAATGGGCAATTACTCTTGATGTAATTGAATTGCTGTTCAAACAAATTTGTTTTCAGTGGGCAACACTGAGCAATATATCCATGCTATCTGTAATTATAAACAAAGCAATATTTACTCACCAGTATTCACAGTTGCTCATTCATCCGTAAATTCATTCATCTGAAGAACAATGATTGTGCATCTGTTGTATGCGGGAGCTCTAGTGGGTGTAAAAGACACAGAAGTATATACGATGGACATGATCTCATATCACGAAACTCAAATTCTCAGGGTGGACACAGCCAGGGAGAGCTCAGAATGGGTGTTTGCTTCTTCACTTGGCAGAAGACTTTTCTATGACCTCAGCTTTAACTTTATACCAACAGCTTCAGGCAAGAGAGGAGGCGTGTTGGAGAAATCGTGTCCAGCAGTGATGGGGACACTTGGTGTGGCATAAGCTTCCCTCCATCTCCTCCTTCCATAGCAGACTTCTGGTGGCTCCTCCAGAATTTCTGCTTCAGGCCAATAATCAGATTGGAATTGGAGGTGAGGGGGATCATGAAACCACTATTGCATGTCTTTTTCTTAGATGGTATGTTCATCCGGTGTGGCCAGGATGGAAGTGGTGGAGGTCTCGGGAGGAGTCAACTAACAGCTCTTCTCTCCTCACAAGCGTGGAGCCACTCCAGCTTGAGCATCTCTCATCCTTTGCCATATCCATTATCAAGAATATCTGGCCCTCCCTTCCCCATCTAGCCAATTCCCATTCTTCCTGTGACAAGTCAGGCCAGTTTCCCCACCCGGCTCCTACCCCCAGTAATGCTTTGCTGAACTCTCCCAGCCATGGATTGGTCTACTTCTAGTCATCCTCTCTCTCTGCTGTAGTCGTCCACCTGACCTGGGCCTTGGGGCAGGGATCCTGCCTTTAATCTCTGTATTCTTAGCAAAGCATAGGTCCCTGAAGATAGCAAGTGCTCAAGAAATGTTGAATAAATATCCCCAATCACAGATGAAGAAACATGTGAAGATAACAGTCAGTGATCCCTTAGCACCTATTAAGAATCTGATTCTGGGAAGTTACCCACCCTCAGTCTACATAGATAGTTCTGTTTTAATGATGAGACTTGATCATGGGTTTTTGAACACTCATCCCTCTGGGAGGGCAAGTCAGAGCCAGATTTCCTCCAAATCAAGCTACTATGAGCCACCTCCTAGTTTTGGGGACAGCAGCCTCCACTGGGTTTTCCTGAGGTCCTTAAGAGGTTAACAATGCAGAAAGGTCAAGAGACTTACCCCTGAATGGTACCCGAGTCTGTGATGCATGAGCAAATGCTTGAGAATCAATGGGCAGCATCTTCCTTCTAGAAAGCCCTCCTCTTGAGGTTGGATTAGGAGCAGGGAAGAAGATATGGCCCCTGATTTTAGGAAATTCAGTCCAGTTGGGAAAGCTGAGATGCAAATGGTTCTTTGAGAAGAGGAAGAAGGGTTCTGGCAAAAGAAGTGGCAACTGAGGACTCTGCTCAAGAAAGGGCAGGTTTGATTGTTGAACCTATTAAGTTTGCCCTTTGTTTCTTGCCTTTTTGATTTCTTCATGAACTAAAATCCAAAATCCAGCATCCAGAACCATTAGAGGGAGCTGTGGTCAGAAGGAATTATAGTCAGATCTGTGACAATGGAAGGAAATCAGTGGGCTTTATTGATTTAATCAAGACTTACTTGATGGGAGAGGGGAGCAATCTAAGGAATGAGTCGACCTCAAGAAATTGGAAAAGGCAAAGAGATGGATTTTCCCAGAGAGGCTCAAGAAAGGAATGCAGGCCTGCCTGCTCACTGATGCCAGCTCAGTGAGACCTGTGTTATAGGTCTAACCTCCACAACTCTAAGATATTAAATGTGTGTTGTTTTTGACCACTAACTTTGTGATAACTTGTAACAGCAGTTGGACCTCTTAGTTAAAACATAAACAAATGAAACCCTAAAAAATCCAGCTGTCTCCAGATACTCTGAAGAAAGTTTTTATCAAGATCCTTTCCTGCCCTACCCATCTGGTCCCTATACAGAGGGGTATGTATATGTATTGGGTTCGCTTTGTATTAGCAATTCCAAGTGGAATTGTTGGGGTAGGAACCAGGTGGGGCTTACGTTCTGGAGAATGTCTGCAAGACATTGAGGTGATTTTGAAGCTAAGGCCTTCAACACCCTGCTCCCTGCCCGACCCTGTTCTGTGCTGCTGCCTGAGTCACGGGGGGAACAGTTCTTTCTGTACACTGGCTTGAGAGGGATGTTGTGAGGGGGAAGTGAAGGCATCTTCATTTCTGTCTGTTGAAGCCTTCAAGTTTTGAACTTTAACTTTTTATCCAGAGTTTAGGATAAATTTGGAGAAGGCAATGGCACCCTACTCCAGTACTCTTGCCTGGAGAATCCCATGGACGGAGGAGCCTGGAAGGCTGCAGTCCGTGGGGTCGTGAAGAGTCGGACACGACTGAGCGACTTCACTTTCACTTTTCATTTTCATGCATTGGAGAAGGAAATGGCAACCTACTCCAGTGTTTTTGCCTGGAGAATCCCAGGGAAGAGGTGCCTGATGGGCTGCCGTCTATGGGGTGGCACAGAGTCGGACATGACTGAAGTGACTTAGCAGCAGCAGCAGGATAAATTATGTTTCTCATGTAATGTCCAGATTCATTCATGGATTATTTTTTTCACAAAATACTTATCAATACCTACTAATGTACCACAGACTCTGCCAGACCCTGGAAACAGAGTGATAAAACAATCAGTCCCTGCCAGCATTACGTTCAGTTTATGGGTTATCTTTTCCCCACTGACATTTTCAATTATTCAGTTTAAGGAAATACTGTTAATGAGCCTTTCCACCTTTCAGGTCACGATTCAGAATTCTTCACCAAGTTTGCCTATAGACTTGGAACTTGGTTTGCTCTGAGGTCCTTTATGAGAAAATTGTATGGGTGTCAATTTATTGTCTGAACTGGGGCTAACCACTTAACCTTTAAAACAATTTGTTTGTAAAATGGCAACAACAGTCCCCACATTGAAAGGCTGTTGTCCACATTGAGTAAAATGAGGCTCAAAGGAGTAAAGCAATTTCTGAAGGTTAAGCAGCTAGTAACTAGTTGACCCAGGAGTATCATTTAGCAATCACTACAAAACTGAAATTGCTCCAAAAGTCAGTGGTTAAAATAGGAAGCATTTATTACTGCTCAGAAGGCTATGGGTCAAGCACCAGGGGACAGCTCCAATCATGCTGTCTGACTCCCCCAACAGGTGTGGGAGGTGGCTGGCTGTCCGCTGGCGTGGCCTAGCCATTGCTGGGTGGCTGGGCTCTTCTCCATGTGGTCTCCCATCTTTCAGCAGGCTGGTGCAGGCTCATTCCTGTTGTAGAAGCCAGGAGGAGAAAAGAGAGAGAGAAGAGGCAAAAAGCTCAGAACTGGTGCAACATCACTTCTGCCATGTTCCACTGACCAAAGCCAGTCACAAGGCGGGGTGAGATTCAGGGGTGGAATCGCTGCAGCCACACACCGCGTTGCATCTGAGTTCAGGGAAGCCATTAGCTCGGGCATCGATGCAATCAACTTGCCTCCGCAGCATTCACAGGACTCCTATTTGATTCTCAAATCAGGCTCTTGTCTCCATAGGACACGGTCTATAAACACTTACACAGCCAGCGCTGGCCCCTCTCATGTTCTTCCCCAATGTCTGTGTCCTGCTTTAGCCCCATTCTCTATTAGATGAACAAAACACCATCATTCCCAACTCTAACTTTGACCTATCAAAGAATTTTGGCTTTTGCATTCGTTTGGAAAATGAGTCTCTTATTTAAAAGTATTATTTTTAAGATTTACTTATGAATTCATTTTTGGCTGTGCTGGGTCTTCGCAGCTGCATGCGGGCTTTCTCTGCTTGCAGGGAGTGGGGGCTACTCTTCACTGCAGTGCACGGGCTTCTCATTGTGATGGCTTCTCTTCTCGTGGAGCATGGGCTCTAGGCACCTGGGCTTCAGTAATTTTGGCTTGTGGGCTCAGCAGTTACAGCTCCTGGGCTTCGTTGCCCCAGGGCATGTGGGATCCTCCCCGGCAGGGATCAAACCCATGCCCCCTGCATTGGCAGGCAGAGTTTTAACCACTTGACCATCAGGGAAGGCCCTAAAAGTTTTTTTTTTTTTTTTATTCATAAGCCTTGTAAGAAGAAATTTCTAAAAGAGATTCCTTCCCATCTTAGCAATATTTATTTTATATACTGCTTAATTTGGAGAAGGCAATGGCACCCCACTCTAGTACTCTTGCTTGGAAAATCCCATGGATGGAGGAGCCTGGTAGGCTGCAGTCCATGGTGTCGCTAAAAGTCAGACATGACTGAGCAACTTCACTTTCACTTTTCACTTTCATGCATTGGAGAAGAAATGGCAACCTGCTCCAGTGTTCTTGCCTGGAGAATCCCAAGGATGGTGGAGCCTGATGGGCTGCATCTATGGGGTCGCACAGAGTTGGACACGATTGAAGCAACTTAGCAACATACTGCTTAATTATAACAGGGTCATTGGTCATGATAAATGTTAATTATGCCAGGAGAGTAAGAAAATTTAACCTGTGACAAGCAGTATTTAGCTTCATATAAACAAGCACCATTCTCTCCAACAAACATATCAATAACATTATTTTCTATAGAAAATAATGGTAGTCTTCAGAAAATGTTACAGTCCTCCTCAAAAGGAAAATAAACACATTTTTAAAACCAACCACAAAACAAGTAAAGATAAATTTTACTTGAAAATTTATCCCACCTGGTTAATATTCTGTATTCTTTGTAACTCTATGATAGCTGATTTGTAAATATTCCTAATCCCTCTCCTTTTCCCTGTAAAAAGATGACCCTCAGGATATAACATTTTAAGAGCACTTGTATCAGATTTTGCCCTTCCAGCTTTCTTGCTAGAATATTGTTTTACCTAGTGAGACCCATGGGTTCCTTTTAAAATTTTCACGAAGGTTGAATAAAAGAGTTTGGGGCTTACATCTGGTAGCATGCCACCTCACCAAGAATGTCCTTTTCTTGTCTGTCCGACACAAAGGACCAGATCAGGACTCACTTTGTGCTCCCTGCCATCATTTCAAGCCTTCCTCCTCTGAATTCCTTTGGCTTTTATGCTGACAACATTGATTTTGGCACTTTAAACATGTACATGAAAAAATTTTTAGTGATTTCTCATGTTTTGACTGATGACTTTTAAAAGAGAGGGAGTTTTCTCTGTATGCCTAGAGACTCAATATGTTCATAGAGGCATAGACTCAGGGTTGGAAGACACCCTAAATGGTCACTGAATGCAAAGGCATCCACAGTGCTTGCCTTGCATTTCCCCTTTAAAACCTCCTGCTTTTGGTCATCCTCCAGGGATGGGAAAATCACTATCTCCCAAAGGAAATTATTTTGTTTTCAGATGACTCTGGTGGTTGGAGAGCAAAAATATGACTCTCATGTTCCACTCCTCCTCTGCCACCATCCTCAACTATAATTTCCATCTCATGGGTCCAATTTTTTCCATCAGGGAAATATACAACATTCTAACCTCTTTTCCTCCTGACAGATTTCAAACATCTCCAAATAACTGAGATGTCTTTTCCAGACTAAATATCCCCCAATTCACCTCTTTTTATGTAATACGGCTTTGAGCTCCTCTGTTGAGTCTTTTCACAGCTCAATTACAAGCTAGTTCCTTGTGTTTTCCTTTTTTCCTTTCTCCCTCAATAGCCTCTGTCTACTTCATAGCCTAATGAACTTCCCAGGTGTGGCACAGTGGTAAAGAATCCACCTGCCAATGCAGGAGACGCAGAGATGTGGATTTGATCCCTGGGTTGGGAAGATCCCGTGGAGGAGGGCATGGCAACCCACTCCAGTATTCTTGCCTGGAGAATCCTATGGACAGAGGAGCCTGGTGGGCTTCAGTCTAAGGGGCTGCAAAGAACTGAACACAACTGCAATGACTTAGCACACACATAGGCACTTAGCCTAGCACCCTTTCTCTTGAAAATCTCTCCCCAGCCCAGAGGAAGGCACATTTTTGTCCCTTTCGCCTTTTCTTGTTATCTTCAAAGGGAAGCAAAGAGCATTTTTTATAGTAAAGTTTTTGCTTTCAAGCACTGTGGGGAAGATACATTGAAATAAAAAAGTAAAAACTCTAAAAGTTACATAAAAGTTAAGTCCTTAGATGTAAGTTTCCAGGTCTACCATTTTTTACTCCTTTTGAGAAAGTAAAAGGAAGTCTGGTTCATTGTCAGCCCTGCCTTATTTCTAGAAGTGGGACTCACCAACATTCCCTCTCCACTTACTAACCCTTCCCTAATTCCTGCAAGAAAGCACCTCTTTCCAGAATGCGATTCAGGCAAAGCAAATACTTCAATGGTTAAACATCTAAAAGGCTCCCAGACTGCAAATAATCTCTAGATTTGTCCTACTTTCAGAGATCTATCTCCTTTTGGCATTTTATCATTCTCCTTAGAGACTGTTTGTTGACTTTTTGGCATTTATTGATCAAATGTTCTCACCAAAAAAAAAAAACATAGAGCAAGAGTGCAAAAACTATCAAGGCTAGAAATAGGGATCTGGGAGTCAGTCAATGGCATCTATTTGGTAATTGAAGCTCCAGCAATGGATAGGATCTCCTTTGGGGAATCTAAAGAAGGAAAGTGGGCTGGGAAACTTAAGGAACACCCATGTTTGTATCAAAGGAGGAGAAAAAGTCACAGTGAGATAAGTGGGGGGTGGGGAGGAAAAGGATATAAATGACAAGAAACCAAAGAGAAGACAACTTGAGGAAGGCAGGAGTGGTCCATGAGTCAAATGCTGCAGCGAGGTCAAATAGGAAAAGGCATGAAGTGTGTCCACTAGCTCACAAAAATGTCACTAGTACCTCGGTGAGACAGAAACCAGACTGTGATGGAAGTGAAAGTGGATTCACTCCAGTTTGTCTTTATCTGGCTTAGCATGTGTGACCCCAAACTGACTCTATATATTCCAAGTGTGGTCTGACAGGTGGTATAAAGTGAGATCATGTCCACTTTGACCAATTCACTCTGTTGGTAATGAAGCTTCAGCCCACATTCAGTTATTTTCGGCAGTCCCACTTACTGCACCACTCCAATGACTCACATGAAAGTAGTCTGTTTAAACCTTATGTCATTTCCATACGTGGCAGAACTAATACATGACTTCCCATCTCGCGCTTGTGCAGCTGAGTTTTAAAACTAAGTTCAGAACCTCATCCAGCTACAGTTTACCTTATTAGTTTCAGATCTCTGTTCCAACCTATGGGAACATTCTTTGTCCTAATTCTGTCATCCTACATGTTAGCTATACTTCTGGCTTTACGGCATCCATAAATTTGATTTACACTGGTGTTTCCAACCAAGTCATCAATAATGTCAAGTCCCAAGCATTCAGGCAAGGGTTGGGTGGAAACTTGAAGATACGGCTGGGTCTGAAGCCAATAACAAGAGTCTAAATGCTGACACTAGCAGGTCTGAAGCCAGAAGAGTCAGTGAGTATGGTTTTAAGGGTTGTTCAAGGCAGGAAAGACAATGGATAAGTAATGGGGCAGAAACCAGGAACTGAGCCAAACCACAACCTAGATGAGCAGATTCAATATAAAGGAGAGATCTAGAAGCTAGAGAAATTAAAAGAATATCCAAAGTCAACAAGAGGCTCAAGAGAGACTTGACTTGACTTGGACTTCCAGGTGGGTTTTATTTCTTCTTTTCCACATGCAAGGGTGTGTGTCCTTTAAAATTAAGGGCTTTTGATAAATAAAAGTATGGTACAAGACAGGTCTTCTGGCTCTTTCCTAAGTAGCTTTTCTCACATGGAACATTTTTTTGGACTGGCCAAGTAACCAGCTACGACGAATTCTCCTAACTCTACTGTGTCTACTCCATATTTCTCTTCCTGTTCCCAAGGAGGTGAGACTTTATAAGGAATATTAATAGGGAGCAAGAATAGTCAAGCAAAGGGGAAGAAGGGGGAACATAGAAAATGACTTTTCACTGGGATTCCTATGTTGTATTTATTTTCTGTCCCGGAATTTCATCAAAGATTAGCATCAATATTATTTTTAACACGTATTAGCATAGCTAAAATGAAAACAAGACTGAATGCTGGGGAGGATGCGGCTAGAATGCTCACACACTGCTGGTGGGAATGCAAAACAGGATGTCCACTTTAGAAAACAGATGGGCAGTTTTAAACACATCCTTATCACGCATGCATGCTAAGTGGCTTAGTGTCTGACTCTGAGCAACACTATGGACTTTAGTTGGCCAGGCTCTTCTGTCCATGGGATTCTCCAGGCAAGAAACCTGGAGTAGGTTGCCATGCCCTTCTCCAGGAGATCTTTCTGACCCAGGGATCGAAGCTAAGTCTCTTATGTCTCCTCAAGTGGCAGGTGGGTTCTTTACTACTAGTACCACCTGGGAAGCTCAGTAATTCCACATGACCCAGTAATTCCATTCCTAGGTATTTACTGACGCGAAGTTAAAAGTTTGTTCACACAAAAACCTTTACGCCAATGTCTATAGTTGCTGTATTAATAATTGTCAAAAACTGCAAAACAACCTAAATTTCTTCAGGTGGTGAATAGATAAGCAAATTGGTACATCCATATAATAGACTACTGCTAAGTCACTTCAGTTGTGTCCGACTCTGTGCAACCCCATAGATGGCAGCCCACCAGGCTCCCCCATCCCTGGGATTCTCCAGGCAAGAATCCTGGAGTGGGTTGCCATTTCCTTTTCTAATGCATGAAAGTGAAAAGTGAAAGTGAAGTCGCTCAGTCGTGTCCGACCCTCAGCGACCCCATGGACTGCAGCCTTCCAGGCTCCTCCATCCAAGGGATTTTCCAGGCAAGAGTACTGGAGTGGGGTGCCATCGCCTTCTCTGATAATAGACTACTACTCAACAATAAAAAGGAATGCTCTACTGACATATACAATAACATGAATGAATCTCAAAATTATTAGGCAGAGTGAAAAAGGATACATACTGTATGATTCCTTTTATACTAAAATCTAGGAAAGGAAAAACTATAGAGATAAAAATAAATCATTGGTTACCTACAGGTGGGAGCAGTAGGAGAAACTGACTATGAAGAGGCACATAATGGGATTTTGGAAGTTGATGAAACCATTCTGCATCTTGATTATGGTGCTTGCTCAATGACTTTATGCATTTATCAACACTCATAAAACTGTACACAGAAAAGGGAAGATTTTAGTCGTATGCAAACTGTTGTTATTTAGTTGCCAAGTCATGTCTGACTCTTTTCAACCTCATGGACTATATATAGCCTGCCAAGTTCCTCTGTCCATGGGATTTCAAAGGCAAGAATACTGGAGTGGGTAGCCATTTCCTTCTACAGGGGATCTTCCTGACCCAGGGATTGAACCCGCATTTCCTGTGCTGCAGGCAGATTCTTTACCAAGAGCTACCTGGGAAGCCCCATGTGTAAATTACACCTCAATAAACATGACTAAAAAGTATATTTCCTTTAGTAGCCCAAACTTTCAACAGTAATGATTAATTATATTATGAAACGTTTATACAATAAAGCATTACACAGTTGTTTTGGACTTTGTTAGACTTTTTCTGTGCCCAGTAGCTTATGAAGAATCTTTACAGGGACTTCCTGTATAGGGAGGTAGATACAGTGGGTAAGTGGTACAGCGGATAAGAATCTGCCTGTCGATGCGGGAAACACAGGTTCCATCCCTGGTCTGGGAAGATTTCAGGCGCTACAGCTACCGAAGCCCGAATACTCTAGAGCGTGTGCTGGACAACCAGAGAAGCTACAGCAGTGAGTAGCCCGTGCACTGCAACGAAGAGTCTCCCCCCTGCTCACCACAACTAGAGAAAGCCCACATGTAGCAAGAAAGACACAGCACAGCCAAAAATAAATAATACTAAATTATTTAGAAAAGAGCCTTTACATCGGGGCAAAATGTCTCTGTTCCTAAGTTAGAAGTCCCCGACTTGTTTTTCCACATTCCCTCGCAGCTCGGGCGCGGGGGTGTGTCGTATGTTCCTCTGGTGCGTCAGATTCACTCCTAACAAAATTCCAATTCAAAATCGTGGTGAGAAGAAAGAGGTGTCTACAAAGTAATCTATTCTGCTGAGGGTGGTGCGTTGTGGCACAGAGAGATTTCCAGAAGGGCAGTGCCAGAGGGTTGAGCAGCTGTGTTCCACCCCCAAAGTCAGAGGTGTGGTTAAGTTCCTGAAGCATCCTGGGGCTATAATTTGAGCTGTATATTCCTCAGGCCTGGCTCTTGTGCCCTCCAAGACATTAACACCTTTACATGAATGTAAATTTTAAGTTAATTAATTTAATTAGCCATTCGTGTTGTTGTTTGCAACCAGGAACCTAGAGTGGATAGAACAGTCATTAAAAATTATGTTTATAACCAGAGCCTTACCAACATGATCTAAGACTACATCATGGATATGGTGGCTTATATCATCATGGAAAAATGGGACTTGTGCCTGGCAATGACTTCCACACCATGAGCACATGTAGGAGGTGAGTGCTGTCATTCCTGGCAAGAAGCTCTACAACAAGGTACAGCCTACATCACTCATCTAAAAATGGATTCCAAGTCTCCATTTAAACAGCAGGAAGAGGACAGAAGAGAAAGGACAGTCTTCACCTGCAGGTTTCCAAACTCATAGCTGCACTGAACTTCAGAACATTAAGAAGAGCCATTTAAATGTTTCTGCTGAGCTTTCAATATATCGAGGTGTACCATCCTTGAAAAGAACAGGGAGCTTGCAATAAAATGTAGGAAAGGCTTAACTACAGCTTTGAGTTTATTAAAAACACACACACACACACACAGGGAGATTAAATAATTAAATATGTATGTACAGGCAAAATATGCCTGGAAGAAGTTCCTTGGACTGCAAGGAGATTCAACCAGTCCATTCGGAAGATGGGCCCTGGAATTTCTTTGGAAGGAATGATGCTAAAGCTGAAGCTCCAGTACTTTGGCCACCTCATGCGAAGAGTTGACTCATTGGAAAAGACTCTGATGCTGGGAGGGATTGGGGGCAGGAGGAGAAGGGGCCGACCGAGGATGAGATGGCTGGATGGCATCACTGACTCAATGGGCGTGAGTCTGAGTGAACTCTGGGAGTTGGTGATGGACAGGGAGGCCTGGCATGCTGTGATTCATGGAGTCACAAAGAGTCGGACACGACTGAGCGACTGAACTGAACCGAACCGAACTGAGAAAATTTGCTCAAATGGATACAGGAGCTTGGGCAGGTGAGTTCTTAAATAGTTATTATTGTCCTTTGTATCCACTTCCCTTCTCTCCCTCCACGTTCCAAAATGAAGATAATCTGATTGTCAAAATCAGAAAAACGTGAATGTTTCGAAATATCTCAAATTTGCACTTAAATTCAGCAAAAAAATGCCCTCTTTTTCTAGAATCCCATACAATAAAGGACTCTTTGAGTGCATTTACTCCTAGCCTTAAGCCCGTTGACCCCCATAACCGAGAATGATATATAAGCGAAAGGGAAAAGGTCACTAGAAACCTTGCCAAGTTAAAATTAGCCCTTAGCATAACCGTTTGGTGAGTACTGTTCTGAAGGGCTCTGTTGCTTCTTTTGAAATTCTGATCTTGACTCAAAGCTGCTTCATCAGAATTCCTAAGGTGACGCCCCAGCATCTGCCGGACCACCTTACCAGCACTTTCTTCCCACCATGAAAAGCCAGGCACCTGGGCATGGCAAGATCCGACAGACTGCCCAGTGGGAAGTTAGGAACTCCTAGCTTTATTTTTGCTCATGGATTACTGAGGAATCCCCCAAGAGGTCTTACATGAAAGACAATGTATTTAAGCCCACTACTGCTTGCTTGCTATGCCTTAAGAAATGACAAATACGAAGGAGGTCACACTCAAAGCACAACATGACATGTTATGAAAAACACAACATATGGTCATTTGAAGTCTGAAAATCCTGCTGAGTTTTAAATTTTTCATCTGAATATCCTTTGATGTATAACCGTGTCCTTTCTGATTCTTTGAGAAATGAGAGTTTTGAGATCAAAACCACAGATGGAAACTTTCTCTCAGTGGGTAAAAATCACCTGAAGATAAAGTTGCTAGACTCTATTAAAGGGATGAGATTAAACATATGGACACGAAGGATTTTAAATAGATCTCCATGAAAAAGATAATCTATTAATCATTCTTTAAAAGTTAGTAAACCCATAAAACTTGGAGACTCCTTTAAATGAAATATTTTTTTACTTCTAGTTATATAATGTTATCAGGGAAGCAGTAACCTTCTTCCACTTAATAAAAACTGGTGACCCTTTATCAATTGAGCAAGAATCAATTGATTGAGAATCTACTGTGATTAACATTAGTTTGGAATCAGCAGTATGTTAGTAAAATCCCTGGGAAAAGGGATTATGCATTAAAATTTATGCTTACTGTTTGGTAACTAAATTAGTGCTAAGAGGCAAGTGATGAAGCTAATGGAGACATATGTAAAGTTTGCTTTCTTTTCCTCTCTATTTATTTGGAATTTTAACTCCCATCCCTAGGCCTTTAGCCAAGATTTGTTTGCAGTTCTTTTTCTCTCTGTAGTATTTTAGATGCACCAATAAGATGTTAGGGTCTTGACTGGTGGCTCTGCAATGTGGGAGACCTAGGTTCAATCCCTGGGTTGGGAAGATCTCCTGGAAAGGGAATGGCAGCCCACAACAGTATTCTTGCCTGGAGAATTCCATGGACAGAGGAGATTGGTGGGCTACAGTGCATGGGTCACCAAGAGTTGGATACAACTGGGCAACAGTTACCAAGTGCTAAACTTCCTGTTTTTGTAAAGGCTAATTAGATACAAGTAACAAAATTCAAACCTACTCAAACTAGCCTAGGCAAAAAAGAAGAGAGTTGATTTTATGGTTATAGAAGTATCTCCCCGGAAGTGAAGAGCCCCAAATCTATCAGCAGACAATTGCTCCATCTCTGACCTCCCAGTTTGCTTCTTTGCTCATCTGCTCTATTGTCATCTCTCTACAGAGTAGCTTTCTCCACTTTTCTTACTACATAAGCAGGACTGTAGCTGACTAGTGGCCCCGGGTTTATTTATCCTCATTTCTAGCAAAGACTCTAACTCTGAATCTCAATTCCAAATTCCTTGGAGAGAGACACTGTGAGGCCCTGTTTGCATAAATGCCTATCTTGACATCTGCATCTCTATTTCTGCTTTGTAGATAAGTTTGTCTATACCAATTTTTTTCAGATTCCACATACCTGTGTTAATATATGAAACGTATGGATACCAAGGGGGATCCTAGGGGGTTTGGATTAATTGGGAGATTGTGATTGACATATGCATACTATTGATGCTATGTATAAAATGGATATCAGGCTTCCCTGATAAAGAATTGTTGGTAAAGAATGGTAAGTTGGTAAAGAATCTGCCTGCAATGCAGGAGACTCCGGTTTGATCCCTGGGTCAGGAAGATCCACTGGAGAAGGGATAGGCTACCCACCCCAGTATTCCTGGGCTTCCCTTGTGGCTGAGCTGGCAAAGAATCCACCTGCAATGTGGGAGACCTGGGTTCGATCCCTGGGTTGGGAAGATCCCCTGAAGAAGGGAAAGGTTACCCACTCCAGTATTTTGGCCTGAAGAATTCCATGGACTGTGGGGTTGCAAAGAGTCGGACACGACTGAGCAACTTGCACTTTCACTTTCATAAAATGAATAGTGAGAACATTAGTTCAGTCCTTGGATAGTCCCAGTGCAGGGATCGAACCTGTGTCTCTTGTGTCTCCTGTAGGGGCAGGCAGATTCTTTACCCCTGTGCCACGTGGGAAGCTCACTGTAGTAATGAGAACATACTCTACTGCACAAGGAACTCTACTCAGTGTTCTGTGGTGACTTGAATCAGAAGAAAATACAAAAAAGACAGGATATATGTATACACATAGCTGATTCACATGGCTGTATGGTAGAAACTAACAAAACATTGTAAAGCAACATACTCCAATAAAAATTAAAAAACAATCAGCGATAGCTAGGGGGTTAGGTGACATAGCAAATATATGGTCCAGAGCTTCTTAAGTTTATTTGAACACTGAACACAGTCCACTCCCATTCCCTGGCTCTGGGTAAGGGTATTGTGGTGGGAGGTGGTATACTCATTTATATCCTTCAAAACAGAAATCCTCAGGATACCCGTTTGAGATGTTCTGATCTAATTTACTATTTTAATTGTTCAGTTCAGTTCAATTCAGTCACTCAGTCGTGTCCAACTCTTTGCGACCCCATGAATCGCAGCATGCCAGGCCTCCCTGTCCATCACCAACTCCCAGAGTTCACTCAGACTCATGCCCATCAAGTCAGTGATGCCATCCAGCCATCTCATCCTTGGTCGGCCTCTTCTCCTACTGCCCCCAATCCCTCCCAGCATCAGAGTCTTTTCGAATGAGTCAACTCTTCGCATGAGGTGGCCAAAGTACTGGAGCTTCAGCTTTAGCATCATTCCTTTCAAAGAAATCCCAGGGCCAATCTCCTTCAGAATGGACTAGTTGGATCTCCTTGCAGTCCAAGGGACTCTCAAGAGTCTTCTCCAACACCACAATTCAAAAGTATCGATTCTTCGGCGCTCAGCTTTCTTCACAGTCCAACTCTCACATCCATACATGACTACTGGA
Organism: Neotragus moschatus; assembly: GCA_006410615.1. Classification (NCBI taxonomy): domain Eukaryota; kingdom Metazoa; phylum Chordata; class Mammalia; order Artiodactyla; family Bovidae; genus Neotragus; species Neotragus moschatus. Next base: position 3,269,869 of record SJYA01001566.1, on the reverse strand, counting down.
AAAACCATAGCCTTGACTAGACGGACCTTAGTCGGCAAAGTAATGTCTCTGCTTTTGAATATGCTGTCTAGGTTGGTCATAACTTTTCTTCCAAGGAGTAAGCGTCTTTTGATTTCATGGCTGCAGTCACTATCTGCAGTGATTTTGGAGCCCAGAAATATAAAGTCTGACACTGTTTCCACTGTTTCCCCATCTATTACCCATGAAGTTATGGGACCAGATGCCATAATCTTTGTTTTCTGAATGTTGAGCTTTAAGTCAACTTTTTCACTCTCCTCTTTCACTTTCATCAAGAGGCTCTTTAGTTCTTCTTCACTTTCTGACATAAGGGTGGTGTCATCTGCATATCTCAGGTTATTGATATTTCTCCAGGCAATCTTGATTCCAGCTTGTGTTTCTTCCAGTCCAGCATTTCTCATGATGTACTCTGCATATAAGTTAAATAAGCAGGGTGACAATATACAGCCTTGACATACTCCATTTCCTATTTGGAACCAGTCTGTTGTTCCATGTCCAGTTCTAANTAATTTCATGGCTGCAGTCACCATCTGCATTGATTTTGGAGCCCAAAAAAATAAAGTCTGACACTGTTTCTACTGTTTGCCCATCTATTTCCTAGCTTACTGTATTTGTGTTCTTCAGCAGCTGTCTTTTTCCACTCAACATTAAGTTTATGAGATTCTTCCAATTGATGCATATATGAATGGTTCACTGCTTTTTATTGCTAAAAATTTCTTTTTCACTTCTCATTTCAGTGATCATTTGGTTTGTTTCTCACTTTTTGTTATTATAAACAACACTGTTATGAACATTCTTGTACATGCCTCATGGTGTAAGTGTTCAGGAGTTTCTCTGAGATACTGGGCCATAAGTGTCATGCACCTTAGCTTTATAAGATATTGTTCAAAGTGACTGGACTAGTTTATGTTCCAATCAGCAGTTACCATTGTTCCATTTNCTGTTATGAACATTCTTGTACATGCCTCATGGTGTAAGTGTTCAGGAGTTTCTCTGAGATACTGGGCCATAAGTGTCATGCACCTTAGCTTTATAAGATATTGTTCAAAGTGACTGGACTAGTTTATGTTCCAATCAGCAGTTACCATTGTTCCATTTCCTAACCATGTGTCTTTTTTTGTTTGTTTTTTGTTTTTCACTTTTTATTTTGAAAAATTATAGAGTAGAGGTGATAAAAAAAAATATAAAGGGAGGTACAGTGTATCTTTCAGAGAAGGCAGTGACAACCCACTCAAGTACTCTTGCCTGGAAAATCCCATGGAGGGAGGAGCCTGGTAGGCTGCAGTCCATGGGGTTGCTACGAGTTGGACACCACTGAGTGACTTCACTTTCACTTTTATGCATCGGATAAGGAAATGGCAACCCATGCTAGTGTTCTTGCCTAGAGAATCCCAGGGACGGCAGAGCCTGGTGGGCTACTGTCCATGGGATCTCACAGAGTCGGGCATGACTGAAGAGACTTAGCAGCAGCAGCAGCAGCAGCAGCATATATCTTTAGCAAGCTTCCTCGAATGGTAACATCTTTCATAAATATAATAAAGTCCAGGAAATTGAAATTGGTATAATACACAGAGCTTATGGAGATTTCAGTGGTTTTTTATTCACTTAGTTGTGTGTGTATATGCATATTTGTGTGATCATATATAGTTTTATCACATGTGTAGATTCTTATAACCATCACCACTATGAAGATACAGAACTATTCCACTACTATAAAGTTCCTTCATGTTATCCCTTTATAGTTACACATCATCCTCCCTAACCCTTAGCAATTTATAATCTGTTTACCATCTCTATAATTTTATTTCAGGAATGTTATAGAAATGTAATCATATTGCATATAACCTTTTGAGAGGCTTGTTTTACTCAGTCAATCCATCCAAGTATTGACGCATTTTTAAAAGTTTCTGTGTAGTATTCCATGTTAGGGATGTACCACAGTTGAACCATTTACCTGATGAAGGAGATTTGGGTTGTTTTCAGTCTTGTTGTTCTTGTTGTTTAGTTGCTAAGTTGTGTTCCACTCTTTTGCGACCCCATGGACTATATAGCCCACCAGGTTCCTCTGTCCGTGGGATTCCAGTTTTAGTAGTAGTAGGTTAGTCGCTAAGTCGTGTCCAACTCTTGCGATCCCATGGACTATAGCCCTCCAGGTTCCTCTGTAGGATTCTCCAGGCAAGAATTCTGGAGTGGGTTGCCATTTCCTTCTCCAGGGGATCTTCCCAACCCAGGAATTGAACGTGGATCTCCTGCACTGCAGGCAGCTTCTTTATTGACAGAGCTACAAAGGAAGCTGTTTCGGTTTTAGGCTATCACAGATAAAGCAGTTATAAAATTTGAGTACAGGTTTTTGTGTGAACATATTTTTCATTTTCCTTGGGTAAATATCTAAAAGTGAAATCTCTGAATCATATGATAGCTATCAGTAAATCTTTAATTTTACAAGAAACTTCCAAACTGTCTGCCAAACTGGCTGCATTATTTTGTGTGTATGAGCAGTCTGGCTTCTCCACTTCCTTGTTAGCATTTGGTGTTGTCACTTTTTTTTTAACCATTCTAACAGGTGTGTAGTGATATTTCATTGTAACTTACATTTCCTAATGTGTAATAGTGTTAATTTGATAAATGTCTTTTAAAATATTTTTTGCTTACTTTTTCCCTTGTCAATATTTAGAAAACTAAATGTTTAAAGAGAGGACCACCTCAGCAAATTTGTTCAAAATTTGGAACACTGCCTATTATGGCTGAGAAGGTGAGAAGGGAAAAATGAGGATACTTTCAGATAAATTCATGCTTTGGTATAAGAGCTATTTAAATACCATCAGTTATTTCAAATCATTCTCAGCTTATTTCTTTTCCCCCAAAGTCTGCCAGTGCAAGCCATTCTGCGAATGCAAGTACACAAAACCTCCAAACAGTACAACATTCTAGGCCACATAGCCTTCAGAAACCAGCTGAAGTTACTGAGCTTAGATGTCTCTACAAGCCTTCTAGAACAACTTCTCGATGTAAAGCTGTACCTTCTGACTCAGAAAAGTCCATTTCTATTTGCAACAATTTGTCTGAACTTTTGATGGCAATGCAAGATGAGCTGGATCAAATGACTATGTAAGTATTTATCACAAGAAGTAGCAAGACTAATTTAGGTATCTTTTTTTCTTCTCAGTCTTTCAAACAATGTCACTTACAAATTCCTGGAAGCCTTACTTAGCCTTTTGAACTTATTTTGATCTGAAGATTACTACTTTTTTCTATTTAAAGTGTTTCTGTATTCCCAGGATCTGAACTGATAGACAAATATTTCTGTCATTCTAACAAATGGGGTCTGGTGACCTTAAATTATAATTCACAAATGCTTTTCTAAGATAGATTCTCCTTCTGCTTTTTATAATCTTTCCAGTTAAGTGAATTATTTCATTAGACAAATAAGAATGCAATTTCTTATTTTCTATTCTGGCTGGTCTGCATTGCATGTTTGAAGCATCCATATGCTTCAAAGATTCTGTATGGGATACATATTTTAAGCTTCAAGTTTAAATATCTTTTCAACAAATATTCCCAAAAATATGTGACTTGGGTGGCCAACTAGTTGAACTAAGACCTCTGTAGAAGATATAACTAGTTCTATTAGCAGTATTTTTTTTGAGCAGGCATTCACCAAATCTAGGAATTTCTCAGACAGATACTTCTATAGCTGGAATTCTTCCAAAGATTCTACATTAAGAATTCCAAACTTGGAATGAAAAAGAGTCCCTTAATGCCTCTAGCTAAGGACATCAGAATATTTTACTACATTTAACTATGAACACTAAGAATTCAGACATTTTTTAAGATTCTTTGAGATCCTAAGTCTGAGATATTTCTAAATATATCTAATCTCAAATCATAAGAGCCTATTTATAATTACCATAGATTTAATTTGATAACTCTACAAAAAAGCTGTCTTTGAAGGTTAATATTTTAACTCTGGTTAAAGTTTATGATTGAGCAGAATATTGTTTAATTGTGACAAAGATTAATACATGGTTTATATATATATAGTTTGTATACTATAAACTGTAATAGTGCTTGATACTTGCTTTTCTTTCATAGGGAGTACCAAGACCTGCTGAATCAAATGAAAGAAACTGAAAGCCCATCAGTCTGTGAAGATATAGAATGTGAACTAGAGCGTTTAGTCAAGAAAATGGAAATTAAAGGAGAACAAATTTCCAAACTAATGCAGCATCAAGATAGCGTAAGAAAGTTTTAGTAAAAAATTTTAACAAAAAGATAATAGAACTGGATTCAATGTTATGTTTCTCTAGACCTTCCAAATTTGAGGCCTGTATGTGTGGCTTAGTGAAAAGATGATAGATAGGAGTCACTTAGACTTATGATAAAATAGAGTCATCTGTACATTGAAATAACATGGTCTGCTACATAATTCTCAATATAATATACAGAAAAGGGAACAAAGAAATTTAGTTATAGAGAATTCTCTGGCTGTCCAATGGTTAGAGCTCTATGCTTTCATTGCTGGGGCCCAGGTTCAGTGCTTGGTTGGTAACTAAGATCCTACAAGCCACACGGCACAGCCAAAGGGAGAAAAAAAAGAGAAAGTTTAGTTATGTATTCAGAAGTAACTTTGGGAAAATTAAGAGGTAGGCTAAATTTGGTTTATAGCTCTCCCAGCTATCCATTTAGCATTCTTTCCTCTTATCCCTCTCTTTCCTAATGCCTTAAGGAAGCCCCTTAAATCAACAGGTGTCTAAAGCATACCCCATCTCTAAAACCACTATTTCCAGTTTCTCAGAACAAGCCATGCTGTGTTCCATTCCTTGGGGACCTATGCTTAGCTCACTCTAGTGGAGGTGATGAGGAGGACTCTATCCTTGTGTATAAATTCATAATAACTATGAATGGCATAACAATCTTAATATTTTGACAAAAAAATCATGGAATATTACGTTTTATCTCAAGACAATGAATTCACTCTTAAAACTATTATGCTCCTGGAACAGAAAGCAGAGGGAATCTTTCCAGGAACCTTCAGGTCATATCATGTAGCTATCTGCTAATGGAATAATCAGCATTCATATTAATGGAATAATCAGCATTCATATAAGTTGGTAATATATTAACCTCACAATTAAGCCTTCCCCACTTTTATAGGAAAGTAATAAAGAATGCAGAATTTTACTGCCTTTATTCTTCTGTGGCCAATAAAGAAAGACAGGAGGAAATGAAATTTTGAAGCAAACATTTTCACTTAACTGGCTTTTAAAGCTATAGTAAGTAAACTTTCTGTATGATTGTGTTAGGGTGAAAATTATGTAACTTGTATACTTTCTTAGAATCACATAAGAGAAACCTGAAAGGAGTAGAAGAGTAGTCGTATTTTTTAAATTTAGGCAGTATGTACATAAGTTATACTTTGAAAAATATTATGTATATAATTTATATATTATATATGTATATATATATAATAGCTATATAAATAAAAATTTTTTTAAGAATTTTTAGGTAAGCAGAACACCAGATACTTAGCCAATATCTGGACCAGCTCTACAAATCAGGCTATGCTTAAGTGAAATAGATGAAGTAATGTAGGGAATTCCCTGGTGGTCCATTGGTAAGGATTCCACACTTCCTCAGTAAGGTACATGGGTTCCGTCCATGATTGGGGAATTGAGATCCCACAAGCCATGTAATGTGGCCAAAATAAATATATTTTTTAAAGATTCAAAAAAAAAAAAAAAAAAAAAAAATAAAGATTCAGTAATGGACTAGACTTGGAAGAAAAGGGTTTAACTAGTTTATAGATTTTGTTTTGTTTAATTCCATCAACCCAATCATTACTAGAAACTCCTCAATGAGATAAGGTTATTTATTCCTTTGCCTTTAAAAACAAAACAAAACTGGCATTCAAGTACTTTAAATTCAAGAATACTTTAAAAAAATATATATAGACTCTATAAACTTGATGTTCACTCCTAGCACCAAATTTTTGCTTTGTTGTTAATGTCACCAGAAAGGTCCTTCTCTCTCCTCCATGTTCTGATTTTTCCCATTTCTTATCTTACAAAAACAAACATTTCTTTCTCTCAGCTTCTCCAGCCCACATCAATCTTGTCCTTCTTTATCCTTCTTAGACATATACTTTTTGTCCTACTCAAAGTTACTCTGACTTGAATTATTCTCTAGTTGTCACATATATGCTTTTTTTCCTCTAATAATAAGAGCAATAAGCTCCTTGAAAGCAATGATTGTTTTATTCATTATGTTTCTGTATAAATAGCACAGTGTTAGGCATGCAATAAATATTCAATAAATAAAGATTTACCAAACTTTTTAATTTCATGTAATCTTTAAACCATCAATCCAATCCTCTATTATAAGATATATTTCAAGTATATTTTTGACTGAAATATTAGATTTTTTTCTTTCCAGGTCCGCAAACTGCAGCAAAAAGTTCAGAATTCAAAGATGAGTGAAACTTCAGCTATTCAGCAAGAAGATAGCAACTGTAAAGGAAAAAAGAATATTAAAAATAGCTCCAGAAAATGTTTGCTAACTAACTCTCTTCAAGAGAACAGCAACTGTCGTCCAATACGAGTCCATAATCTTCAGATGAAATTGAGACGAGATGATATTATGTGGGAACAGTAACACAATAGCGAAACGATCATCTTGAATGAACTTTGTCAATGAGATCTTGAACTGTCTAAAGCGGTTTTAATTTAATATACATTTATCAAATTTTGAATTATGTTTCTAGCCTCATAAAGTATCAAATTGTAGTATTTTAAAATGAATGCCTAATGACCTCCTAAGAAACCCAAATAATAAATGATTGCTTTCCTGTTCTTTTTTATTGACTAAAATACCTCAGCATACCATGTTTTAGAAACATTGTTTGGAGAAGGAAATGGCAACCCACTCCAGTATTCTTGCCTGAAAAAGTCCATGGACAGAGGAGCCTGGCGGGCTGCAGTCCATGGGGTTACATGACTGAGCATGTGTGCATGAGGTTGGAGGGTGATGGGTTGGTAGCAATAAACTGGTAGAACTAAAAAAAATAATAATAATAAATTAAAAAAAGAAACGTTCACTTTACAGATACGTTAAGCTAGGTTTAAAACATTATACTAGACTGATGGTATTTAAAATTGAGTTGAATTTGAGATATAAGTGCTGTTCCACTTTTTCATTTAATAGGCGTGTAACCTTAAGAAGCTTATAAAGAACAAATATAAAATTAACAGAGTATGGACAGGCCTTTTAACTTTTTTTGTGCTTCTTCCCTGTCTTGTTTTAGAGCTGAGGAATGTTTTTCTTTTTTGGAAAGGGAAAATCTTTGTGAAGAGGCCTTTAGTCCATTTTTAATGTGACAATTACAAATAGGAACTCATAGTTAACTAACTTTTAGATGACAGTAATCCAACTGTGAAAGACTTTCTCTGCTATTCTCATTCTCTTTTATAAATCTAGCTCTTGTTTTTTTTTTAATCTGACTCCTTTATATTTTTATGCTTTGAATAGTGATGCCATAAGATATTTCTTTGTACATATATGCTTTATAGTAAATTTACGTTTGTTGACCTGTCTTTCCAGAAACATGTGGAAACTAGTACAACTCTACTGAACTTACTTTGTTTCTCACCAGAATCCTTTGGGGCAACTAGAGAATTGGAGTCATCACCTGAAGTAGAACTAGAAAACTGACACAAAAGGCATAACAGAAGGGAGGAGCTCAGAAGATAGCATAGCAATTTAAAAAATGGTGATTCCAAAGGGACAGTTTTGGAGGTACATCTTTATCTATAGCTGGGGGATATTCAAGCTATAGATATGAAAGAGTAAAAAGATCAAGATCTTGGGGAGCTAGGAAAAGCAATTTTTTAAAAGATAGTCTTTATATACTCTTAGGAAATCCCAAAGAGTGTATGTAGGAGAAAGAGACGAATTGTGGGCTCTCTGTGGGGGGAAGGAGAAAAACTGTAATTCATTCTTATGAAGAGAAAAGGAGGTGCTTCTCGAAGACCTTTCCATACCTGAAGTGGAGATATGACTGAAAATGGGCAGATTTATACTTGGAATTGTCCTTGAGAGTAACTAATGACTGAAATAAACATTTCTCTCCCTCTGGTTTAAATGTTGTCCTTCACCCACTTTCACTCCCTCTCCCCTTCAGCCCCTCAACCCAAGAGATGTTCCACAGACTGCTTCATCTAAACTCAGTTTCATCACCTTACCTATTTTTCTACTTTATCTTTTCTCAAGAATGTGAGTGCCATAGTTTATACTTGGCAAAAAACTCACCAGGATATGCCTTTGTTTTCTAAGCACTTAAGATGGTGGCTGAATATTTTTAATTTACCAGTAGTAAAAGTCATTCCTTGTGGAAATGTTTTACTAAAACAAATTACCATAAAAAATTAAAATCACTTAAGGAACACTTGAATATTTTAACTAAGAATTGTGAATTTTCTTGCAAAATCAGTGCAATGTAGTAGAAAAAAACATAGATCTCAGAAATAGGCGACTTGGGTTCGTGTTGATTCTGCCACTTAGTAGTTTAGACAATGAAATGACTTTCTGGAACCTCTGTTTCTCATTTGTAAAAGTGGGATTGTATTACTACCTACCTCATAGGGTTGTTGTGAGATTAAATGAAATATCATGTCAAAGCACCTAGCAGAATGGTTGGCACTGAATAAAAACTCAGTAAATGTTATATCTGAGCAGCCAAGAAGAGAAAAAATTGTCATAGATCCTGAGTTGCAGGGGTTAAAGCCTGAAAGCAAGAACCAAAAGGTACTCTTTATAAAAGTGAGAATATTCTAAATTTCTTTTTCTTTTTCTTTCTCTACATGCCTAGGATGAAATTGCTTTGATTTGTTCCCTGGCTCAGGTTTCTAGTGGGGGTTGGGTAAAGAATACAATCCTACCATGATGTGGAAATATGTACTCATATAGCAACTTGATTTGAAGTTTGTTTGTGTTGTTGGGGTGACATGTATTAGGAAAGATGATAAAGAATGGTCTCCTGTTGTTCCATCACAATTACTGAACTGAAAATGTGTCTCTGCTCACAGACTGCTGCTTGCCTTTGACTCCTCAGGGGTTGGAGCAAACGATTTCCTTCCTGGATGGGGCTGTCTATGGTCAGTGTACAAGAGTTGCTGTAGCAACCCCGCAGCTGTGCTCTGCCTAGCAGAAACTCGGTAGGATATCATAGATTTTTGTTCACTTAAGTGAAAAACAGGTTTGCTTGTTTTTTATTTAATCAGAAATTGAAAAAAAATGAAATTAGAACTTTTATCCAAGACAAGTCTCAACTTTGATGCAACTATGAAACTAGAAATTTTGAGTGTTTGAAGCAGTAGGTATTGTGACTATTCTAATCCCGGAAATAGGAGCTGGGGTCTTGAATTAACTGTATCTGTGTGGGTCATTGGTAACATGACCATTTTTATTAAGTTGTAGCTAAAGATAGGAAGATTAGAGGGAAATGCCATATTTTCAACAGTACAAGGTTAAAGGAAATATTTAATACACTGTGCTAACTGGCTGGGATGGTATGCTTGAAAATTATTTTTTAGTTATTTGTAAAGCTTTCTTCCTTTAAAAATAAAATTTTAACTGTAGAGTAGTATTCTTAATCCATGATAAGACATCAAAATGTAAATCAAAGCTTGACTTGTGAGATATCAAACTAGGGGGAAAGAGTGGGTTGGTCGTGAGCAATGGAAGGAGTGCTCAGTGTGGCCAAAAATGTACCATCTGCCATTGTTGGTATAGTGTAAATAGTGAAACTCCTAATGGAGTTTTCCTGGAACTCTATTCATCTGTAACTAAAGCTGTACCTACAGAGAACATTTAATTTAATTGTATGTGAAGTTTAGATAAGTATAAGCTGACTCCCAGATGTACAACAATACAAACCTATCTAAGGTGTAGCATCTTGAGATTAAAAAAAACTCTTTATGGGTGCCATGGCACCTTTTAATTAAAGTAAAATGAGAATAAATAAAAATAATAATTGACTGTCACTGGTGTGAAAATAAATTCACTTCTTGGTAAATAGACCTTGCCAGTACCTCAGCTTTATTCTTCTGTGTATTTATTTAACTTTCCTCCTTTTTTTTTTTTTTTTTTTTGGTGTTTTGTTATATAGGGAGAATTAGATATAGCAAAATGGTAACGTTTAAAGTTTTAAAATATTGTCTAGACCAGAGTTTATTTTGATTATAGCTATGAAGTGTTTACATAAAGAATCAGGTCGATTTTTTTTCTCCTGGTGGGGTTTTTTTGGTTTTTTTTTTGCTATGCTGGGTCTTCATTGCTGAGAGGTCTTTTCTTTAGTTGTAGCAAGTCAGGGCTGCTCTCTAGTTGCAATGCATGGGCTTCTCGAGTTGCAGAGCCTGGTCTCTAGAGCACATGGACTTCAGTAATTGCAGCATGTGGATCAGTAGTTATAGCTCCTGGGCTCTAGAGCACAGGCTCAATTGTTGTGGGGTGCCTGGGCTTAGTTCCTCCACAGCATGTAGAATCTTCCCAGATCAGGGATCAAATGTGTCTCCTGCATTGCCAGGCAGATTCTTTACTGTTGAAACACCAGGGAAACCCTCCTAATGGGTTTTTGAGAGTGTTCTCCATACCAGTATAGTGTCATTGCATTCTCAAAAGCTTATTAGATGCCATAGACAATTATTAAAATTATAAACTAGGACACTCCCACTGAAGAAATGTATTTTTTATTATATATGCATGATCTGTTGTATTCCTTGTATTATATCTGTTTAACAGTTTTAACAGAAAAGAAGTAAATTGATCTCTTGTTACTTTACCCTCTGAGGTATTTTTTGTTTCTGTTTTTCAACCATTTTAAGACTTATAAATGCCAGTTCATCAGTTTGTAATGTTGAGACTGGATCCAAGCTGTAGGCAGAATGCTGGGCATTATGAATTTTCTATCAAAGAAAGACAGAAAAAGTTCTTTGAATGGTATAACCATATTTCTAGAATAATCTTTTAAAATAAGTATGATGTTATCCATCATACTTTCTGCCTAGATTTTGCTTATCTAGATTCCCTTAATTCTTCAAATCTCAATTTACTGCTGCCTCTAAGAAACCCTATCTTTAAGTGTCTTCTTCACAACCCTGCTCCTGCTGCTGATGCTAAGTCACTTCCGTTGTGTCTGACTCTGTGCAGCCCCATAGACGGCAGTCCACTAGGCTCCCCCATCCCTGGGATTCTCCAGGCAAGAACACTGGAGTGGGTTGCCATTTCCTTCTCCAATGCATGAAAGTAAAAAGTGAAAGTGAAGTTGCTCAGTCATGTCCGACTCTTGGCGACCCCATGGACTGCAGCCTATCAGGCTCCTCCGTCTATGGGATTCTCCAGGCAAGAGTACTGGAGTGGGGTGCCATTTTCTGCTCCCAAATCTGGCTTAGCTGCCTTTTCTAGGTACTTCTTCTGTCTTTGCACATTTTCTTGTTATCATTTGTTTGTTTGTCTTCCCATAGATTGAAAGCTCCCTGAGGGCAAGATCATTTCTTGCTCACCACTGTAGCCAAGAACCTAGCATAGTACCTGGCCCATAAGTAGCCTCTCAATAAATATTTAATAATTACATTGCATGGAAATACATTAACCTTATTTGGTGAACTCATTTGGAATGAGCATATTGGATCAAGTACTGCTGTTTCAGGCACCAGTTCAGCTATTCTGCTGTTTCATCTTTTAAGGGTATGTGACCATATTTTACAGAACCACTAGTTGAGAATACTTAAGTATTTTATTATTTGTTTTTTTTGGGAGAACAGACAACAGGCACTCAGAATGTTGCTTTCTTTGATATTATGATGCTAAGAGGAAAAGGTTTGAGAATCAAGGTAGTTCTTTACTTATATATTGATGTGTTTGACATGTTCATTCAGCAAGTATTGATCTCTAATAAGGAATTTATTGATCCTAGGATAGTGTTAGTTGCTATAGAAGATTCAAAGAAATTATACATGGATTATGTCTTTAAGCTGCTTATAGTCTGATAGTAAAGATAAGACTTATATGTAAACATATAAGAAAGAAAACAGTAGGTGGCACAGAGGTATAATGATCAGCACAAAGCAGATGCTCAAAAAATATTTGCCTACCAAACCTTTGTTTTCATCCATTCATAGATGAAGTCAGCCTGTTTGTATTTCTTCATTCGCCATCTTGATATATATGGCTCTCCTCTGCTTTATTTCCTCATGGCAGAATTGGTCTCAGATTCTTAATTTTCCATAACTTATTGATTGGGGAAATCAGTCCAACCAGTAGTCTCAAACACATATTGTCACATAACCAGCACCAAATTCAAAGACATGAGTCAAAAGAATGGGTATGAAACACTGAAGTATATGGGAAGAGAGTGGAGAGTAATTGGGACAAAAGTCAAACAATAAGGATTTAGACTGCAACAGAAAAATAATATAGTGGCAAGTTATATACTAAAGACCAGTTATTGATTTTCACAGAATTATGCAAATAACTTCTAGTCACTTTCCTTATGAATTTAACCCTCTCAATTTCCTCATACTTCATCTTCTTTATCACTTAGGCCAAGTCAATATTTTTCAAACTGTAGATCATGTCCTATTAATGGATTGTGAAATCAATTTAGTGGGTCACTGTCAACATTTTTAAAAACTATAGAATAGCACTGAAACTGTCAGAGCGCTTCACACAGAGAAGGTAGTGCTGTTTTATGAAATTTTTGAGTACTAAATTATAATTTAAAATGCAAAATTATAATTTAAAATGTAAAGTTATAATTTCTAAATGATATTTGGAAAAGAAAAAGCCAGCTTTTAATAAATGCTCAAAGGGAATGAATTTGAAAAATGTTGTGGAGGACAGTGAGACAGCCAGTATGAAATAGGAATACTCTCAAGTTCCCTTCTATGACTTGTGGCAGTCTACTGTTGATCCCAGAAGTATCATTTCAAATTTGTTTTGTATGTTTTACAGGTAGAAGTCCCACTTTAGTCAATACCATTACATTTGCTGGTCTATAGAATACTCTTTTCAAACACTAGCCAACCTACATTAGAAAAGTGTTGTTTTTCTAATGTGGATACAAATAAATATGTTCACCATGAATTCCTTAACAAAAAGCCTCAATTATTCCTCAGCCTTTGTTTGTCTTGTCACTGCCTCTATGTGGAATCTAACCAAGCAGAGGTCTTATGATTAGGAAAAAAAATCTTTTCTATAGGTGCTTGAAACAGTTTTAAAATGCATAAAGTAGTGAGATTTGTAAGAAGAAAAACTGTGCACATGTCTTGAATCTGAAATGAGCAAAATTTTATCCTGTGAGAAACCCTATTTGTTTGAGCATCAGCAGTCAACAACACTAAAGTTTGAAACCTGATGTACTACCAACAGGACATTCTTTAAAAACAGGTCATTTTACTGAACTGATAAAATATTTTGAAAAGAGTGAATGAAGTATATAAATATCTTACCTGAAAAACAGCTTCATTAAATGAAATAACTGCCAACTGAGAGGCTGTGGTTCTGTGACTTTTGATATCCTATTCAACACGTTTCTTCTGGCCGTTGTCAGCTTTTGGCTATGGTTAGAACATAGGAAGAAGTGCCATAAGTAAGCGAACATCAGAGTGATGTTCATTATAATAGGATTCTACTCACTTGTAAAAGTTTGTTCACCACTACCAAGTATTAAAAGTGCTTAAATTGTTAAATAGATTTTAGTCTTTATGAAAAGAAGATCATAAAGTGAGCCAGACCTTCTAGTCATAGCTAAAATATTCTTTTGACCTAATTTTGCTTAATCTGATCAAGTAAATTTAGGATAAATTTTGAAAAACCTTGGAATTTTTTCTTTGGTTAATTTTCTTTAAAGTTAAATGTACATTGACTTGTGGGATATTTCTTAGAAAAATCTATTACTGAACTAGTACAGAATGTGAATCATTTCTTGCCTGAAATATAAGATTGTTGTTTACAAGGCAGTTGTCCAGAATCTTCTCGTTAAATTGGAAACTATTTCACTTTTCATCACTGTAGGTTCTTTTAACTTCACAAGTGTGTTATTTAAAACATAAATCCTATTGGTATACAGGAAACCCATTTAAAATTAAATTTTAAAGCACTTTTGAGAATTCCATGGAACTTTTTTGGTTTTATAATTTCTAGCAAAAGAAGTATCTTTAATACCTTAAAAATGTATTTTCAGAGATAGCTAACCCCAGGCTTTGTAATAATACATGTGAAAGAATAGCACTATTAATATCTTAAAATATTCAGTGCTTGAACACAGCACAAAATTATTACCTTAATTTTCCCCAAAATAAGCTAAGCCACAAATTTAAAACTGGGAAATTCAGTATCATAATTAAAAGAAATATTTCTGGGTTAAGAAGTTCTACTTTTACTTTACTTTCAAAATGAACTTGTCTTTTAAAAGCTTATTCTGTGATTTTATGTATAAACTCTTTGATTTGATAAACTTGAAAGAATTTATATCAGTATTATATACGCTGCTTCTCTCTTGTGGTGTGATTTAAATATTGGACACATAAGCCTAAGTAAATTTTCAGAGAGGGTCATTTTCTCTTTATTCTTTTATAGTATAGCTCTTAAGCAGAGTGAGAGCTTTGCCTTTGGTATTTGGATAGAATGTTTTCCTGTGATTTCTAATTCTCAGATCCACTTCTGAGCATTTCTATAGATATGCCACAAATAGTGGAGTTTGATTCTCTTAACCAGTCTAGTAAAATACTTTTGATACAAACTACCACTGGCTGAAGTAAAACATAAACCACTCAGAGATTAAAGCATTTAGAAAAGAAAAGGGTTTATATGCCAACAAGATTTGTGAGAGAGCCAATATAGAAGGATAGCTCTCATAAATTAAAGATGAAAAGTATTTGAAAGAAAAAATAAACTTTCAAATATACCAAGGTCATCAAGTTTACAGTTAATCTCTTCAAGGTAGAAAACAGTTTTTGGATATGATATATCCAAAAAGATCATCACATATCTTAAGACATTGGCATTGCCAAAATCAGGGATATATTTGTTTCTATCAGAGAATATCTTATAGGAAAGACTCAAGGTTTCATTTACTGAGGGAACAAGAATCAGACAAATTGACTGTTTTTGCTGATGTTACTTTATCTCAGTTGCAAATTTCCAAGGTCCCCAAGGTCACCTCTGGGCTCAGTGATTCACTAAAAGAATACATAGAACTCAGAAAAGCTATTATACTGATGGTTATGGTTTATTACAAAAAAAACATACAAATTTAAATCAGCAACTCAAAAAAGTACATAAGGTAAAGTTCAGGTGTTGAACCCAACGGTTCCTCGCCGTGAATCCATCGCCCCAAAGACCACCGAGACCAGGTTTCAATACAAACAGCAAGAGGATTTTATTGTACCGGCACGCCGGGGTTCCGTCTCCTTAAGCAAGGAACGAGAACCCTGAGTGTTGTTACATGGTAGCTTTTAAGCACAAGCAAGCAGTAACAGATTGATTGGTTACAGGTGTTGACCTTTTCAAGGATTGGTTCATTGATAACAGGTTACAACTGTTGACCAGGTGGCGCCCCTGTGGCGGGCAGTTTCTCAGAACAACAGCTCTTCTGGAAAAGTACCGAGGAAGTTTCATAGGTTACAGAGATATGCGTGAGCTCGGGATGACCTATGCATAGTCCTTTCCCAGTTACAGCCGAGAGGGTAAGTTCGGTTGCCCCCTCGTTTTGCCACCTGCAGGTTGTATGGGGCTGAGAAATGTAATCAGAGATAAACAGGCGACGTTTCCATGAGTCAGAGATAACCCTGGGGCAGTTTGGAAAGTCTCTTATACTAAAAAATACATTCTTACACAGGAAGTCTATGGCTTCCCTGGTAGCTCAGCTGGTAAAGAATCTGCCTGCAAATCAGGAAATCCCAGTTTGATTCCTGGGTCAGGAAGATCCCCTGGAGAAGGGATAGGCTACCCACTCCAGTATTCTTGGGCTTCTCTGGTGGCTCAGACAGTAAAGAATCTGCTTGCAATGCAGGAGACCTGGGTTTGATCCCTGGGTTGGGAAGATTCCCCTGGAGGAAGACATGGCAACCCACTCTAGTATTCTTGCCTGGAGAACAAGAGGAGCCTGAACAGAGGAGCCTGGTGGGGTACAGTTCATGGGGTCACAAAGAGACACAACTGAGCAACAAAGCACAGCACAGCAAAGTCTAGGAAACATCAGGCATGAACTAGTACTTGTCTTCCAGTGAAGTCATGCAGATAGCACTTAATTCTACCAATGATGTATGATATGCTTGGAGTATTGGCAACCAAGGAATCTCCTCTGAGCTTTGGTGTCCAATTTTTTTTATTGTGGGCTGGTCACATAGCATGGCTGACTTCCCATGTAACNGGTGGCTCAGACAGTAAAGAATCTGCTTGCAATGCAGGAGACCTGGGTTTGATCCCTGGGTTGGGAAGATTCCCCTGGAGGAAGACATGGCAACCCACTCTAGTATTCTTGCCTGGAGAACAAGAGGAGCCTGAACAGAGGAGCCTGGTGGGGTACAGTTCATGGGGTCACAAAGAGACACAACTGAGCAACAAAGCACAGCACAGCAAAGTCTAGGAAACATCAGGCATGAACTAGTACTTGTCTTCCAGTGAAGTCATGCAGATAGCACTTAATTCTACCAATGATGTATGATATGCTTGGAGTATTGGCAACCAAGGAATCTCCTCTGAGCTTTGGTGTCCAATTTTTTTTATTGTGGGCTGGTCACATAGCATGGCTGACTTCCCATGTAACTGACCTTCAGTCTCTGGTCCCTCTGGAGGTTATGAAAAAGTGAAAATGATAGTCGCTTAGTGATGTCCAATTCTTTGCATTCCGTGGACTGTAGCCTGCCAGACTCNGTGTCCAATTTTTTTTATTGTGGGCTGGTCACATAGCATGGCTGACTTCCCATGTAACTGACCTTCAGTCTCTGGTCCCTCTGGAGGTTATGAAAAAGTGAAAATGATAGTCGCTTAGTGATGTCCAATTCTTTGCATTCCGTGGACTGTAGCCTGCCAGACTCTTCTGTCCATGGAATTCTCCAGGCAAGAATACTGAAGTGGGTAGCCATTCCCTTCTCCAGGGGATCTTCCCAATCCAAGGACTGAACCCGGGACTACTGCATTGCCAGCAGATTCTTTTCTGGCTGAGCCACCAAAGCTGGTACCAAATGGCTGAAAGCCCCATCACAAATCACATTGTTAGCGTAGACTATCTTGCAGAGCATGAAGTGAAATGAAGTCGCTCAGTCATGCCCAACTCTTTGCGACCCCGTGGACAGTAGCCTGCACCAAGCTCCTCTGTCCATGGTATTTTCTAGGCAAGAGTACTGGAGTGGGTTGCCATTTTCCTTCTCCAGGGAATCTTCCTGACTCAGGGATTTAACCCAGGTATCTCTCATTGTAGACAGATGCTTTACCGTCTGAGCCACCAACTAAAAGTGTTTTTATCAGGCAGGCTATTCTATGGTCTTAGAGGTTATCTCCCAGGAGTTGAGCAAGGGTAACACCTTTCTTTGGAATGTGAAAGGTTAATCCTTTACAACACAGGGTTGTTATATTTCATTTTCTGACTTTGGAATGTGATGGGCATTTCTTACTCTAGTTACAGTGTCAGTTTTGCCTTCAAATTTCCTCCTAAGGCATGACTTTGACTGCATAAATCTGTTTAGTGATTTTTCTAATGCAGTATTAGATATTTTGTTTTTATTATGTAAATGTGATGAAAGTACACATATATATACAAAAAAAATCTTGTAATTTGGTTAATAAAATTAAAGTCACATGACACTAAAATTTATGAGTTATCTTTATCTGGAAACTTTGTAAAGTTCATAAGGTTTTCATTATTTTTACATGTAAAATATTGCTCTTATCAGCTCATATACGAAGACAAGAAACCAACAACCTTCCAATTCACCTCAACTTGGACCTTGTTGTTTAATAATGGGCTTTCTATATGTAATTTAATGAGATTTGAGCATGACCATGGTTACAAAAGCAATTATTAAATAACTGCCTTGCAGAAAGGAGAATATTTTTATTGAACCTATGTAAAATAGCAAGGAAACATGTGCACTATAGTCCATGGAATGGCAAAGAGTTGGACACAGCTTAGCATCTGAACAGCAGCAACAATGTAAAACAGCTACATTGCCATGAAAACTAAGGAGCTAAGTAAAGGTATTTTGTGTAATTTTAACCATTTTAACTATTTTGGGGTAGTTTTATGTGTCTTCTCCAGAACCATAATTTTTATGTTTCTCTAACAATGTTCAAGCTACCACACAATTACACTCATCTCACACACTAGCAAAGTAATGCTCAAAATTCTCCAAGCCAGGTTTCAACAGTACATGACCAATGAACTTCCAGATGTTCAAGCTGGATTTAGAAAAGGCAGAGGAACCAGAGATCAAATTGCCAACATCCTTTGGATCATTGAAAGAACAAGAAAGTTCCATAAAAGCATCTACTTCTGCTTTATTGACTATGCCAAAGTCTTTGACTGTGTGGATCACAACAAACTGTAAAAAATTCTTCAAGAGAGGGGAATACCAGACTACCTCACCTGCTTCCTTAGAAATCTGTATGCAGGTCAAGAAGCAACAGTTAGAACTAGACATGGAATAACAGACTAATTCCAGATAGGAAAAGGAATACGTCAAGGTGTATATTGTCACCCTGCTTATTTAACTTATATGCAGAGTACATCATGAGAAACGCTGGGCTGGATGAAGCACAAGCTGGAATCAAGATTGCCAGGAGAAATATCAATAACCTCAAATATGCAGATGACACCACCCTTATGGCAGAAAGCGAAGAACTAAAGAGCCTCTTGATGAAAGTGAAAGAGGAGAGTGAAAAAGTTGGCTTAAAACTCAGCATTCAGAAAACTAAAATGTTGGCATCTGGTTCCATCACTTCATGGCAAATAGATGGGGAAACAATGGAAACAGTGACAGACTTTATTTTGGGGGGCTCCAAAAATCACTGCAGATGGTGATTGCAGCCATGAAATTAAAAGACAGTTGCTCTTTGGAAGAAAAGTGATGACCAAACTATACACAGCATATTCAAAAGCAGAGACATTACTTTGCCAACAAAAGTCCATCTAGTCAAAGCTGTGGTTTTTCTAGTAGTTATGTATGGATGTGAGAGTTGGACTGTAAAGAAAGCCGAGCACTGAAGAATTGATGCTTTTGAACTGTAGTGTTGGAGAACGCTCTTGAGAGTCCCTTGGACTTCAAGAAAATCTGACCAGTCCATCCTAATGGAAATCAATCCTGAATATTCATTGGAAAGACTGATGCTGAAGCTGAAACTCCAATACTTTGGCCACCTGATGCAAAGAACGGACTCATTTGCAAAGACCCTGATGTTGGGAAGGATTGAAGGCAGGAGGAGAAGGGGATGATAGAGGATGAGATGGTTGGATGGCAACACCAACACTATGGACATGAGTTTGAGCAAGCTCTGGGAGTTGGTGATGGAAAGGGAAGCCTGGTGTGCTGCAGTCCATGGGATCGCAGAGAGTCAGACAGGACTGAGTGACTGAACTGAACTGAACTGAACAATGTGTTACTAATAAGCTATATTAAGATTTCCACAGAATTTTTTTTCTGAATTCCAAAACCTCTGTTAGAACAGTGCTATTTAAAGAGTGTTTTATTCCAGTTTATACAAGTGTGGCCAAATAAGAGTTTGAAATAAAGAAGAATGGAATTCTTATATGTCCATTAGATATAGGACATTAGTCATAATTAACGAATTTAGTCTTAGGTAAAAGATTCTTGTTTTTCTGATTTTGGGTGAAGCAATCAATTTCACAAAGTCATCTGCTTCTGGATTTAAAGAATCCTAGAAATCCTGATTCTAATCTTTTGGTAGTCTGACAGGTATCTGTCTGTCATCCTGATATCAGCTTACACTGAAAAGTCTGTTTCCATAATCTACTCCGTGTAGAGTTAATAGTTATGAGTATGATAAAAGTCTTTACTGAGGCTTTCACTGTTATCATGTTTCTGCCAGAACACCCAATTTCTGGTCTTTGTAGCTCATAATAGAGACTTCAGACTAGGCAAATGTAAGGAAAAAACAGAAACTGTCTATGGAGAAGACTCAGTGAAAGTGAAATTCACTCAGTTGCATCCGACTCTTTGTGACCCCATGGACTATACAGTCCATGGAATTCTCCAAGCCAAAATACTGGAATGGGTAGCCTTTTCCTTCTCCAGGGAATCTTCCCAATCGAGGAATCGAACCCAGGTTACCCACACTGCAGGCAGATTCTTTACCAGCTGAGCCACAAGGGAAGCCTGGAGAAGACTCAGTGACTCATTAATTTGTAGTAGCCAACAATGATCAATTAATGAAGAATCAAATCCCTTTTTTTCCTGAAATAACCCATAATCATGTTATGAAGATTTACTTAACTGTCACCTTGAGAGAAAATATATATTCTGGACACAGTAGGCAATAATTAGTCTCCAGATTGTTGGGTTTTTTTAAATTTCAGTTCAGCTCAGTCACTCAGTTGTGTCTGACTCTTTGAGACCCCACGGACTACAGCACACCATGCCTCCCTGTCCATCACCAACTCCCAGAGTTTACTCAGACTCGTGTCCATTGAGTTAGTGATGCCATCCAACTATCTCATCCTCTATTGTCCCTTTCTCCTCCTGCCTTCAATCTTTCCCAACATCAGGATCTTTTCAAGTGAGTCATTTCTTCACNTGAGACCCCACGGACTACAGCACACCATGCCTCCCTGTCCATCACCAACTCCCAGAGTTTACTCAGACTCGTGTCCATTGAGTTAGTGATGCCATCCAACTATATCATCCTCTATTGTCCCTTTCTCCTCCTGCCTTCAATCTTTCCCAACATCAGGATCTTTTCAAGTGAGTCATTTCTTCACATCAGGCGGCCAAAGTATTGGAGTTTCAGCTTCAGCATCAGTCCTTCCAATGATTATTCAGGACTGATCTCCTTTAGAATGGACTGGTTGGATCTCCTTGCAGTCCAAAGGACTCTCAAGAGTNAAATATCAATAACCTCAAATATGCAGATGACACCACCCTTATGGCAGAAAGCGAAGAACTAAAGAGCCTCTTGATGAAAGTGAAAGAGGAGAGTGAAAAAGTTGGCTTAAAACTCAGCATTCAGAAAACTAAAATGTTGGCATCTGGTTCCATCACTTCATGGCAAATAGATGGGGAAACAATGGAAACAGTGACAGACTTTATTTTGGGGGGCTCCAAAAATCACTGCAGATGGTGATTGCAGCCATGAAATTAAAAGACAGTTGCTCTTTGGAAGAAAAGTGATGACCAAACTATACACAGCATATTCAAAAGCAGAGACATTACTTTGCCAACAAAAGTCCATCTAGTCAAAGCTGTGGTTTTTCTAGTAGTTATGTATGGATGTGAGAGTTGGACTGTAAAGAAAGCCGAGCACTGAAGAATTGATGCTTTTGAACTGTAGTGTTGGAGAACGCTCTTGAGAGTCCCTTGGACTTCAAGAAAATCTGACCAGTCCATCCTAATGGAAATCAATCCTGAATATTCATTGGAAAGACTGATGCTGAAGCTGAAACTCCAATACTTTGGCCACCTGATGCAAAGAACGGACTCATTTGCAAAGACCCTGATGTTGGGAAGGATTGAAGGCAGGAGGAGAAGGGGATGATAGAGGATGAGATGGTTGGATGGCAACACCAACACTATGGACATGAGTTTGAGCAAGCTCTGGGAGTTGGTGATGGAAAGGGAAGCCTGGTGTGCTGCAGTCCATGGGATCGCAGAGAGTCAGACAGGACTGAGTGACTGAACTGAACTGAACTGAACAATGTGTTACTAATAAGCTATATTAAGATTTCCACAGAATTTTTTTTCTGAATTCCAAAACCTCTGTTAGAACAGTGCTATTTAAAGAGTGTTTTATTCCAGTTTATACAAGTGTGGCCAAATAAGAGTTTGAAATAAAGAAGAATGGAATTCTTATATGTCCATTAGATATAGGACATTAGTCATAATTAACGAATTTAGTCTTAGGTAAAAGATTCTTGTTTTTCTGATTTTGGGTGAAGCAATCAATTTCACAAAGTCATCTGCTTCTGGATTTAAAGAATCCTAGAAATCCTGATTCTAATCTTTTGGTAGTCTGACAGGTATCTGTCTGTCATCCTGATATCAGCTTACACTGAAAAGTCTGTTTCCATAATCTACTCCGTGTAGAGTTAATAGTTATGAGTATGATAAAAGTCTTTACTGAGGCTTTCACTGTTATCATGTTTCTGCCAGAACACCCAATTTCTGGTCTTTGTAGCTCATAATAGAGACTTCAGACTAGGCAAATGTAAGGAAAAAACAGAAACTGTCTATGGAGAAGACTCAGTGAAAGTGAAATTCACTCAGTTGCATCCGACTCTTTGTGACCCCATGGACTATACAGTCCATGGAATTCTCCAAGCCAAAATACTGGAATGGGTAGCCTTTTCCTTCTCCAGGGAATCTTCCCAATCGAGGAATCGAACCCAGGTTACCCACACTGCAGGCAGATTCTTTACCAGCTGAGCCACAAGGGAAGCCTGGAGAAGACTCAGTGACTCATTAATTTGTAGTAGCCAACAATGATCAATTAATGAAGAATCAAATCCCTTTTTTTCCTGAAATAACCCATAATCATGTTATGAAGATTTACTTAACTGTCACCTTGAGAGAAAATATATATTCTGGACACAGTAGGCAATAATTAGTCTCCAGATTGTTGGGTTTTTTTAAATTTCAGTTCAGCTCAGTCACTCAGTTGTGTCTGACTGAGACCCCACGGACTACAGCACACCATGCCTCCCTGTCCATCACCAACTCCCAGAGTTTACTCAGACTCGTGTCCATTGAGTTAGTGATGCCATCCAACTATATCATCCTCTATTGTCCCTTTCTCCTCCTGCCTTCAATCTTTCCCAACATCAGGATCTTTTCAAGTGAGTCATTTCTTCACATCAGGCGGCCAAAGTATTGGAGTTTCAGCTTCAGCATCAGTCCTTCCAATGATTATTCAGGACTGATCTCCTTTAGAATGGACTGGTTGGATCTCCTTGCAGTCCAAAGGACTCTCAAGAGTCTTCTCAAACACTACAGTTCAAAAGCATCAATTCTTTGGCACTCAGCTTTCTTCACAGTCCGACTCTCACATCCATATATGACTACTGGAAAAACAATAGCTTTGACTAGCTGGACCTTTGTTGGCAAAGTAATGTCTCTGCTTTTTAATATGCTGTCTAGGTTGGTCATAGCTTTTCAAGGAGCATGTGTCTTTTAATTTCATAGCTGCAGTCACCATCTGCAGTGATTTTGGAGCCAAAAAAATAAGTCTTTTTCCATTGTTTCCCCATCTGTTTGCCATGAATTGATGGGACCAGGTGCCATGATCTTAGTTTTCTGATTGTTTTTAAATTTATTTATTTTAAATTCGAGAATAATAGTTTTACATTCTTGTGTTGGTTTCTGCCATACAGCAATGTGAATCAGCTGTAGGTATATACATGTATCCTCCCTTTTGAACCTCCCTGCCACCTCCCATACGATCCTACCCCTCTAGGTTGTCACAGAGCCCCAGGTTTGAGCTCCCTGTCATATAGCAAGTTCCCACTGGCTGTCTCTTTTACATATAGTAATGTATATGTTTCAATGCTGCTCTCTCAATTCATCCTACCCTCTCCATCACTGTGTCCACAATTCTATTTTCTATGTCTGCATCTCTAGTGTTGCCCTGCAAATAAGTTAATCAGTACCATTTTTCTAGATTCCATATATGTGTGTTAAGATACAATATTTGCTTTTCTCTCTGACGTACTTCACTCTGTATAATAGGCTCTAGGCTCATCCACCTCATTAGGACTGACTCCAATGTATTATTTTTTATAGCTGAGTAATATTCATTGTGTGTATGTACCACATCTTTATCCATTCATCTGTCAATGGACATCTATGTTCCTTCCATATCCTAGTTATTGTGAATAGTGCTACAGTGAACATTGGGGTACATGTGTCTTTTTGAATTGTGGTTTTTCTCCAGTAGTGGGATTGCTGGGTTGTATGGTAGTTTTATTCCTAGTTTTTTAAGGAATCTCCATACTGTTCTCCATAGTGGCTGCATCAATTTACATTCTCACCAACAGTACAAGAGGGTTCCCTTTTCTCCACACTCTCTCTGGCATTTATTGTTTGTATATTTTTTGATGATGGGCATTTTGAGCAATAGCTCATTGTAGTTTTAAGTAGCATTTCTCCAATACTGAGTGATGTTGAACATCTTTTCATGTATTTATTAGCCATCTGTAATATTTTCTTTGAAGAAATGTCTGTTTAGGTCTTCTGCCTACTTTTTGATTGAATTATGTTTTCTTTTATTGAGCTGCATGAGCTGCTTGTATATTTTGGAAATTAATCCTTTGTCACTTGTTTCATTTGTTATTATTTTCTCCCATTCTGAAGGTTGTCTTTTCACCTTGTTTGTGGGTTCCTTTGCTGTGCAAAGCTTTAAGTTTAATTAGGTCTCACTTGTTTGTTTTTGCTTTTATTTCCATTACTCTAGGAGGTGGGTCATAGAGAATCTTGCTGTGATTTATGTCAAAGAGTATTCTGCCTATGTTTTCCTGTAAAGTTTTATAGTTTCTGGTCTTACATGTAAGTCTTTAATCCATTTTGAGTTTATCTTTGTGTATGGTATTAGGAAGTATTCTAATCCCTTTCTTTTACATATAGCTGTCCAGTTTTCTACTATTGTGTTACTATCAATATCCCCTTTTATGTCTGTATTTCCCTTATATATTGAGGGGCTTCTATGTGTTAGTTGCTCAGTTTTTTCCAACTCTTTGCAACCCCTGGACTGTAGCCCATCAGGCTCCTCTGTCCATGGAATTCTCCAGGCAAGAATTCTGGAGTGGGTTACCTATTCCTCCTTCAGGGGATCTTCCCAACCCAGGGACTGAACTAGCACCTTCTGTGTCTCTTGTATTAGCAGGCGGATTCTTTACCACCTAGCTACCTGGGAAGCCCCCAACAGATACATACTACCATATATAAAATAGATAAGCAACAAGGATTTACTATAGCAAAGGGAACTATATTCGATGTCCTGTAATGACATATAATGGAAAAGAATTGAAAATATATGTACATAGGTATAACTGAAACACTGTGCTGTACACCTGAAACTCAGTATAGTAATTTGATTCTTCAATTAAAAAAAAAATATTGCCACAGGAGATTCACCCTAAAACTAGAAAAAAAGATACCTCAAAGAACTCTTGAGTTGCTCCTCATGGACAATGCAGTTTACTTGGCTCTGGCTGATGAATACACCTCTGGTAGATAAATAAAATAAAATCTTGATGGAACCTCGAGAATTATCAAAAGAATAGTCATATACAAGCATTTAGAAAAGTCTATTTCCAAGAAAAGTTTGCAAGAAACTCCAAGGATTTTTCTTTTCATTTTTGTCTGTACTGGGTCTTTGTTGCTGCACACAGGCTTTCTCTAGTTGTGGTGTGCAGACTTCTCATTGCATTGACATCTCTTGTTGTGGAGCACAGGCTTTGGGGTACATAGATTTCAGTAGCTGCAATGTGTAAGCTCTGGAGCATGGGCTCAGTAGTTGTGGCACACAGGATTAGTTGCCCCACGGCATGTGGAATCTTCCTGGACCAGGGATTGAACCCATATCTGCTGCAATGGCATGTGAATTCTTAACCACTGGACCATCAGGGAAGTCCCAAACTCTTAAGTTTTAGAAAAAATGGTTCATCAAATTAAAATATACAAAAAAGAGGGTTAAAACTCCACAAAATTACCAACATTACCAAGTTTGCAATTAGTCCATGGTAGGAAAGACAGAAATTTTCTCATACGGTTGTTAAAGCCACAAAGATTATCACAGATCTTCAACTATCAATATTACATAAAGTTGGTGACAAAGTTACTTTTTTTTAAGATTTTTGATGTGCACCATTTTCAGAGTCTTTATAGAATTTGTTACACTATTGGTTTTATATTTATTTTTTTAGGGGGATTAAATTTTTTATTTTTTTAAGAATTTTATAAATAGTCTCAGGTGTACATGATTTCCCAATCTTGAACGCCCCCCC
>SJYA01001566.1:3147361-3243527 GCA_006410615.1 Neotragus moschatus | reverse complement strand
TTGGTCTTTCCGGCCCCCGACCCTGGCCTCGGACACGGGGTGGCTCCTCTTGGCTATTCCTGTGCCGTCGCAGCCTGGTACTCTCGGCTGCTGCCCCTGACCTCAGACGTGGGGTAACTCCTCTCTGTCGCACTGAGTGTGCCAGTCGTCACAGCTGCTTGCGCATAGTGCAGCAGCCATCGCAAGCCACTTGTGCTGAGTGTTAATTAATCAGTCACTCTTCCCAGTCCCCGACCCTGGCCTTGGGCACAGGGTGGTTCCTCCCGGCCGTTGCCTCTGACCTTGGACACGGGGTGGCTCTTCCCAGCCTCCGACCCTGACCTCAGACGTGGGGCGGCTCCTCTCAGCTATTCCTGCGCCGCTGCAGCCCGGCACTCTCAGCCACTATTTCTGACCTCAGACGTAGGGTGGCTCCTCTCAGCTGTTCCTGCACCGCTGCAGCCCGCCACCCCCGACCTCGGAAGTGGGGTGACTCTGCTTCTATATTTAATGTTTTGGTTTTTTGGTCCCAAGCATGTGGGATCTTTGCTCCCCAACCAGGGATTGCACCTGCACCCCCCACATTGTAAAGCAAAGTCTTAACCACTGGATTGCCAGGAAAGTCCCCAGAGTTACTATTATTAGGAAGTCAGTTCTTATAAACAAAACCTAAGGATTCTTTTGTTTTGTAAAACTGAACTAGGCACAGTGACCCTGTTTGTGTTTGCTTATTTTAGTTCTCTCAGGGTACAAGTTGTTTTATTTTCTGATTATGATATACAAATTTATTGATAATGGCAGCAAAGCATTTTGTCAGTCTTGCTTCCACACATGCTTCCTTTCTGCCTGGTCCTTGTACTTACAGATCCTTTCATGAACAAGTACTGAGGTGGTTTATTATTACTTAAGATGAAAGACAGTAATACAGAGAGGAAAGCCAAAGTTTGAGGGAAGGTGCTTTAGATATGAGGGATCTCTTTTATTGAAAGAAATTGTCATCTTGTGGACAAAATAATGGAAACTTAAAATGTAGGGCATTAAAATACTAATGACTAAAACAGATCATAAGAATGATTTTGCTTGACAAAAAAAGACTGGAGAAGCAGTAGAAAAAAATTACATTTGCAGAATATTTCAGTGAGAAGGTCAATTCTATGCAAAAGCTGACCTTGTCATACTTCAAAGAAAAATACATGCAGAATTCTACACTTCAAGAATTTATGTAATATTAAGAGAATTGAAGTCCATTTAATCCATATCTATTAGATGAACTCTTCCAAACAGCCAGACATCTTGGTTTTTCCCAGAGATCTATTAGGGCAATTTTTCTCAAAATACAGATTATGAGACATTAATGGCTCCTAACATTGGTTACTAATGGATTGTGACTAAAAGTTTGATTTAATGACATAGGATAGAAAATATCCAGAGAAGGCAGTGGCACCCCACTCCAGTACTCTTGCCTGGAAAATCCCATGGATGGAGGAGCCTGGTAGGCTGCAGTCCATGGGATCGCTAAGAGTCGGACACTACTGAGCGACTTCACCTTGACTTGTCACTTTCATGCACTGAAGAAGGAAATGGCAACCCACTCCAGTGTTCTTGCCTGGAAAATCTCAGGGATGGCAGAGCCTGGTGGGCTGCCGTCTGTGGGGTCGCATAGAGTCGGACACTACTGAAGCGACTTAGCAGCAGCAGAAAATATCAGAATGCATTTGCTCTCAAGTAAGTATTGAGACTTCTACTCCAGGTAAGATTTAGAAAGGCCACACTCCCACTAAAACAGATACATTATAAAGTCATTTATTTAAAGTCATTTGAAAATTATAGACACAATGAAAACTAGAAGAATGAAAATTCCAGAAAAGCAAGTCCTTCCTGGGTCACTCAATCCCTGTTTTATTTCTTACAGCATTTACCAATTCTGGTCACAGTGACCCTGGTTTTAGCATGGGTACTCTCCTTGAACAAAGAAAAGCCAGGGGAGTTTTTGAAGGTCGTGGATACAGACATGACAGATTTGATTTAAGTTCTGAAAAGTACGACTGGTATTATTAGCTGAATGCTAGAGTATAAAAGAAGCTGTCCAAGAAAGGCAGAATAAGATCTGCAGTCTCATGGTGAAAAGATAAATTCCTGCTAGAGAAAGGGCATAGACTTGGATTACTGTGATGTTGAATGGTTTGCCATGGAAATGAACCAAGATCATTCTGTCATTTTTGAGATTGCACCCAAGTACTGCATTTCAGACTCTCTGTGAGGGCTACTGCATTTCTTCTAAGGGATTCTTGTCCATAGTAATAGATATAATGGTATAATAGATATAATAGAACTAAAATGGATGGGAATGGGGGAATTTAATTTAGATGGCAATAGCCCTCAATAATCAACAAGAGGGTCCATTCATAGTCAACAAAAGAGTCCAAAATGAAGTACTTGGGTGCAATCGCAAAAATAACAGAATAATCTCAGTTCATTTCCAAGGCAAACCATTCAACATGATAGTAATCCATTTTACTTCACTGATTCCTAAAATGTCAGTGTTCACTCTTGTAATCTCCTGTTTGACCACTTCCAATTTACCTTGGTTCCAAATAGGGAAAGGTGTATGTCAGGTTGTATATTGTCACCCTGCTTACTTAACTTATATGCAGAGTATATTATGCAAAAGGCCAGCCTGGATAAAGCACAAGCTGGAATCAAGATTTCTGGGAGAAATATCAATAACCTCAGATACACAAATGACACCACCCTTATGGCAAAAAGCGAAGAAGAACTAAGAGTCTCTTGATGAAAGTGAAAGAGGACAGTGAAAAAGTTGGCCTAAAACTCACATTCAGAAAACTAAGATCATAGTATCCAGTCCCATCACTTCATGACAATATGTGGGGAAGCAATGGAAACAGTGACAGACTGTTTTGGGGGGGGCTCCAAAATCACTGCAGATGGTGACTGCAGCTATGAAATTAAAAGATGCTTGCTCCTTGGAAGAAAAGCCATGACCAACCTACAGATAGCATATTAAAAAGCAGAGACATTACTTTGCCAACAAAGGTTTGTCTAGCCAAAGTTATCATTTTTCCAGTAGTCAGGTATGGATGTGAGAGTTGGACTATAAAGAAAGCTGAGCACAGAAGAACTGATGCTTTTGAACTGTGGTGTTGGAGAAGACTCTTGAGAGTTCCTTGGACTTCAAGGAGATCCAACCAATCCATCCTAAAGGAAATCAGTCCTGAGTATTCATTGGAAGGATTGATGCTGAAGCTGAAGCTGAAGCTCCAGTACTTTGGCCACCTGATGCAAAGAACTGACTCATTGGAAAAGACCCTGATGCTGGGAAAAATTGTAGGCAGGAGGAGAAGGAGACAACAGAGGATGAGATGGTTGGATGACATCACCAACTCAATGGACATGAGTTTGAGCAAGCTTCGGGAGTTGGTGACAGACAGGGAAGCCTGGCGTGCTACAGTCCATGGGGTCGCAAAGAGTCAGACATGACTAAGAGACTGAACTGAACTGATTTTTCCTTGATTCATGGACCTAACATTCCAGGTTCCTAGACAATATTGTTCTTTGCAGCACTGGACTTTACTTTGAGCAGCAGACACATCCACAAGTGGGTGTCGTTTCTGCATTGGCTCAGCCTCTTCATTCTTTCTGGAGCTATTTCTCCAGTCTTCTCCAGTAGCATATTGAACACCTGACATGGGGCAGGGGGAGGGTTCATCTTTCAGTGTCATATGTTTTTGCCTTTTCATACTATTCATGGAGTTCTCAAGGCAAGAATGCTGAAGTGGTTTTCCATTCCCTTCTCTAGTGGACCACATTTTGTCAGAACTCTCCACTGTGACCCATCTGTCTTGGGTGGCCCTACTCTGTATGGCCCATAGTTTCACTAAATTACACCAGGCTGTGGTCCATGTGATCATTTTGGTTAGTTTTCTGTGATTGTGTTTTTCATTCCATCTGCCCTGTAATGGTTGTGGATAAGAGGCTGTACAAGCTTCCTGATGAGAGGGACGGGCTGTGGGGAAAACTGGGTCTTTCTCTGGTGGGAAAGGCCATCCTCAGCAAATCTTTAATCTAATCTTCTGCTGATGAGTGGGTTTGTGCTCCCTTCATGTAGATTGTCCTGAGGCAGCCCAGTTCTGCAGTACATAGTCTCTATGAAAGGGCTATAGTCTCTGTGCTAAACCTAATGGCGACCTCCTCCAGGAGGACTTATGGCAACATACCATGTCTCCCAGGAATGTTCCTGCCAGTCAACCTGACCCTGAGCCATGCACGATGGACCTGTGCCTCTGCTGGAGACTTCCACTCAGAGGCAATTCTAACTTTTAATGGGGTCACTGCTCCTTTCTCCTGGGTTGTAGTGCACACAAGGTTTTGTTCTTCCAAGAGTCTCTTCCCCCAGTCCTGTGGAAATTCTGTAACCAAATCCTGCTGACCTTCAAAGTCAGATTCTGTGGGGATTCCCAGTCCCTTTGCTGGCTCCTCAGGTTGGGAAGTCTGTTGTGGGGCCTAGAACCTTCACAACAGTGAGAGAACTGCTTTGGTGTAATTGTTCTCCAGTTTGTGGATTGCCAGCCCAGCAGCTCTATGATGGAACTAATGGCAACCTCCCCCAAAGGACTTTGTCAGAGGCTGCAACTCCCAGGACCACTGCTGCCAGTGGCCTTGTCCCTGCATCAGGCCACTGCTGACCATGCCTCTGCAGGAGACCCTCGAACACTCACAGGCAGTTCTGGCTCAGACTGTACTTGGGGGGTCACTGCTCCTTTCCCTGGGTCCTAGTGCACACAAGATTTTGTTTGTGCCCTGTAAGAGTCTCTGACAGGTATTTTGATTTTAAACGTGATTGTGTCCCTCCTACCTTCTGTTTGTGGCTTCTTCTTTGTCCTTGGACATGGGGTATCTTTTTTGGTAGGTTCCAACATTCTCCTGTCAATTGTGCTTAGCAGCTAGCTGCAATTTTGGTGTTCTCACAGAAGATGAGCACATGTCCTTCTCCACCATCTTCGTGGACAACCATTCAACATCACAGTAATCCAAGTCTATGCCCCAACCACTAATGCTGAATACACTGAAGTTGACAAGTACTATGAAGACCTACAAGACCTTCTCGAACTAACCCCAAAAAAAGATGTCCTTTTCATCATAGGGGACTGGAATGCAAAAGTAGGAAGTTAAGAAATACCTGGAGTAACAGGCAAGTTTGGCCTTGGAGTACAAAATGAAGCAGGGCAGAGGCTAACAGAGTTCTGCCAAAAGAACACACTGGTCATAGCAAACACCTTCTTCCAACAATGTAAGAGTCAACTCTACACATGGACATTACCAGATGGTCAATATTGAAATCAGATTGATTTATTCTTTGCAACCAAAGATGGAGAAATTCTATTCAGTCAGCAAAAACAAGACCTGGAGCTAACTGTTGCTCAGATCATGAGCTCATTATTATAAAATTCAGACTTAAATTGAAAAAAAAATAGGGAAAAGCACTAGGTCATTCAGTTATGACCTAAATCAAATCCTTTATGATTATACAGCGGAAGTGACAAATAGATTCAGGGGATTAGATCTGATAGACAGAGTGCCTGAAGAACTATGGACAGAGGTTCATAACATTGTACAGGAGGCAGTGATCAAAACCATCCCCTAGAAAAAGAAATGCAAAAAGGCAAAATAGTTGTTTGAGGAGGCCTTACAAATAGCTGAGAAAAGAGAAGCAAAAGGCAAAGGAGGAGAAGAAAGATATACCCATCTGAATGCAGAGTTGCAGAGAATAGCAGAGAGAGGTAAGAAAGCCTTCTTAAGTGAACAATGCAAAGAAATAGAGGGATACAATAGAATGGGAAAGACTAGAGATCTCTTCAAGAAAATTAGAGATACCAAGGGAACATTTCAGGCAAAGATGGGCACTATAAAGAACAGAAAGAGTATAGACCTAACAGAAGCAGAAAAGATTAAGAAAAGGTTGCAAGAATACATGAAAGAACTATACAAAAATGTCTTAATGACCTGGATGACCATGATGGTGTGGCACTCACCTAGAGCCAGACATCCGGGAGTGTGCAATCAAGTCGGCCTTAGGAAGCTAAGAACAAAGCTAGTGCAGGTGATGGAATTCCAACTGAGCTATTTAAATTCCAAAAGAGAATGCTATAAAGTGCTGCACTGAATATGCCAGCAAATTTGGAAAACTCAGCAGTGGCCACGGGACTGGAAAAGGTCAGTTTTCATTCCAATCCCAAAGAAGGGCAGTGCCAAAGAATGTTCAAACTACCATGCAATTGTACTTATTTCACGTACTAGCAAGGCACTGTTCAGTATCCTTCAAGCTAGGCTTCAACAGTATGTGAACCAAGAACTTCCAAATGTACAAGCTGGATTTAGAAAAGGGTGAGGAACCAGAGATCAAATTGCTAACATCTGTTGGATCATAGAAAACACAAGGAAATTCCAGAAAAATACCTAGTTCTGTTTCATATACTATACTGAAGCTTTTGACTGTGTGGATCACAACAAACTGGTAAATTATTAAAGAGATAGGAATACCAGACCACCTTACTGCCTCCTGTAAAATCTGTAAGTTGGTCAAGAAGCAACGGTTAGAACTGGACCTGAAACAATGGACTGGTTCCAAATTGGGAAAGGAGTATATCAAGGCTGTATATTGTCACCCTGCTTATTTAACTTACATGCAGAGTACATTGTGTGAAATGCCAGGCTGGATGAGTCACAAGCTGGAATCAGGATTGCTGGGAGAAATATCAGTAACCTCAGATATGCAGATGACACCCCACTCTAATGGTAGAAAGTGAAGAGGAACTAAAGAACCTCTTGATGAAAGTGAAAGAGAGTGAAAAAGCTGGCTTAAAACAACATTCAAAAAACTAAAATCATAGTATCCAGTCCCATCACTTCATGGCAAATAGATTGGGAAACAACGGAAAGAGTAACAAACTTTATTTTCTTGGACTCCAGAATCACTGGATGTTGACTGCAGCCATGAAATTAAAAGATGATTGCTCCTTGGAAGAAAAGCTGTGGCAATCCTAGACAGAGTATTAAAAAGCAGAGACATCACTTTACTGACAAAGGTCCATTTATTTTATTTTTTTTAATTTTAATTTTTATTTTATTTTACTTTACTGTATTGGTTTTGCCATACATTGACATGAATCCACCATGGGTGTACATGAGTTCTGGACAAAGGTCCATTTATTCAAAGCTATTGTTTTTCCATTGGTCATGTACATATGTTGCACCATAAATAAGGCTGAGCACCAAATAATTGATGCTTTAGAACTATGGTGTTGGGGAAGACTCTTAAGAATCACTTGAAAAAAAAAAAAAAAGAATCACTTGGACTGCAAGGAGATCAAACCAGTCAATCCTAAAGGATGTCAACCCTGAATATTCATTAGTAGGACTGATGCTAAAGCTGAAGCTCCAATACTTTGACCACTTGATGCAAAGAGCCAACTCATTGGAAAAGACTCTGATGCTGGGAAAGATTGAGAGCAGGAGGAATGGGACAACAAAGGAGTTAGATGGATGAGCATCATCACCCACACAATGGACAGGAGTTTGAGGAAATCTCAAGAGATAGTGAAGGACAGGGATGCCTGGGATGCTGGAGTCCAAGGGGTTGCAAAGAGTTGGACACAACTGAGAGACTGAACAACAAGAAAAAGGGACTGCATCAAAAATATGACAGGTGTCTCCTTCAAGTTTTTGCCAGATATTGAATTTGATGGAATGGAAGGCTAAGCTCAAAATTTTTGAAGGAGGGAATTTCAAGCATGAGAAGGAAGGGAACGACCAACTATGAGTTAGAAGCCTTAGAAGGCCATATCCAAGAAATAAGGTGGACTGCAAAGTCATGGTGAAATCTGTCCACAGTGCTTTGAAGACAAATTTCTACTGATGACAGAAATCAACATGGAACACTTGATAAATTTTCCTCTCAAGACTTTGCCAGATTTTCAAGCTACATGAGGTGGGAGGCTAATGAGCTAAACAAAACTTCCAAAGGGCAGACTGAATCTCCCATAGTGTTTAAGTTGTTTAAGTGTTGAAAGGAAATAGACCTCCCAAGCTACCGATCAGAAGTGCAAGTGAACCACACCTTAAGAAAAAAAGCAAGAGGTAGACTAAGTCTAAAACTGGAATCCAGCACCAATTTAGTTCAGTTCCTTGTTGTATTAAGGTGATCAGCCCTTCAAATTATGCATCTAACAGAGGAAACAGAGAACCTTTATGAGGGAAAATAACATCATTACAAGTCCCATTTGTTCTTTTTAAACCAAAAATATGGCATATAATAAATTACAAGACTTGAGAAGAGGCAAAAAAATGTGAGTGATAAGAGAAAATGCAAATAATAAAAGCAGATCCATAGATGATCCAGATACTGGAATTAGCAGGCAGGGTTTTTAAAATAATTATTTATGTGCAGGGAAGAAAAGGAAAAGATGGGACAAAATGGATAAAATGATGGATAATTTTGAGAGAATTGGAATCTATAAAAATGATTTAACATGCATTATAGATTTAAAAAATATAATAGCTAACCTTGAGAATTCATTTATAGTTTTAACAATAGCTTGGNACTGGAATTAGCAGGCAGGGTTTTTAAAATAATTATTTATGTGCAGGGAAGAAAAGGAAAAGATGGGACAAAATGGATAAAATGATGGATAATTTTGAGAGAATTGGAATCTATAAAAATGATTTAACATGCATTATAGATTTAAAAAATATAATAGCTAACCTTGAGAATTCATTTATAGTTTTAACAATAGCTTGGACTGAGCAAAGAGTGAACTTGAGGACAGAAAAGTTGACAACACAAAACTGAAGCACAGAGACAAAAAGAATGGAAAGAATAAAACTAGTATAAGAGATATGTGGAATATGGGGAAGCAATTAAACATATATTAGTTAGAGTCATAGAAGGATAAGTATTAGAAAAAGGGGTAGAAGCAATATATAAAGAGATAATAGTCAAGAAATTTCCAAAACTGGTGATAGACATCATTTCAAACATTAAAGAAGTTCAATGAACCTTAACCCACAGCAAGGATATATGCAAAGGATTCAGTAAATAAGTGTATTGTAGTTGAACTGCTGACAAAGATAAAGTCTTAAAAGCAGCAAGAGAAAACAAGGCACATTACTTTATCACAAAGGAACAATAAAGCAGATGACTATTGTACTGAAATTATGGAAGCCAAAAGACATTTAAAGTGCTGAAAGAAAAAAANCATCTTTTTCTTACAGCTTAGATTCTATCACTTTTTAAACATAGTTAATAAAGGGGGTTTTGGTTAGTTTACAATTGATAGTTAATTAAATGTATTTATTAAAAAAAAAAAACACTACTGAAACAATTCTTGAGAATCTTTTCTGAGACTAAATGAGAGCCCAGTGCCTGCCTCACACAGAGCAGGTGCTCAATAAAAGGAACCCACCTTTCCCCCTCCCAGAATAAACAGTTGTTTGTCTCTTTAACACTGGTTATGAGTGCTCAGCAGGCATAGATTCCTCTGGGTTGGATGCATTTCATGGACAGTTGGCAATGACCAACCTCTCCTTATGTTAATTTTGTGAATACTGTATTTGACTGTGTAGCAAGCTAAATGATGCAGGAATAAATGTTCTCATTTCTGAGCTGTGAAGTGTTGAAAATGGATCAGAAAATAAAAGCAGAATGTCCACCCTTTGGGAGAAAAATGTCAGTCTCTGTTGCTGCCACTCTTGGCTGCTAGTTGGAATGCAGCTGTTAAGGCAGCTGTTTAACTGTTTGCCCGACTTGAAAGGACACTCACTGCCAAGTGGCAAATAGTTTTCATAACATTGCTTTTGCTGAGAACAACAGTGCATTTTATTGAGCTCCAGCAGTGAGCCAAACATGACAGATTTATAACTCTGCAGGTTCACAACCTTGACTGAACACGATGCTCATTTCCATTTATAATATTTATAAAAAGAATAAATAGGCTTCCAAAGGTAGCCTCTACACACACACACAAAATCTATATCTTACATATTTTTTGAAAATCCAGCAGATAACTTGAGGAAATACCTCTGAAAATGAAAAATGAAAATCTTAAAAGGAAGATTTAAAGATTTTAAACTTCCTTAAGGTGGCCCAAGAATGACTTTACCCCCTTGCCCAGGACAGATGAGTACAGCAGTAGCAGAGGAACCATGTCATCTACTGAATCTCTTGCAATCGATATGTCTCATTCTTGGTCATGAAGTTAATCTGTGTTGCTAATAAAAATATTGACACTAAGTACTTAGCATACAGTTGTATTGAATCTGACAGGCTGGGAACTGGGGTGATGGTGCGGAGTAGGGGGGATTGCGGTCATCAACTATTTTATTTATAAAAGGTATAGGACAAATATAAGCATTTAAAATTAAGAAAATACTTTCATATACATAAGCATGATTTTCTTCTGAGTCCAAAAGTTACATGGATGATGATCATGTTACACAGCTGTCCACCCACAGTCTATTCCCTCTGGTCAGAAACTCATGCCTTCAAAAAAGTTATGGAGATATGCTTCAGGAATGTAGAGGGATCCTATACATACCTATTATTTGTTCCACCAGAAGTGATAGAAAGCAGAAGTGACTACCATTCAAACATTTAGTGTGTAAGCCCCACAAGCCTTTATGAAGACAGTGGAGGTCAGGCAGGGGAGATTCAATCTAATTTAATAAATCGGACTTGCTAGGAGTCGGACACGACTGAGTGACTTCACTTTCACTTTTCACTTTCATGCATTGGAGAAGGAAATGGCAACCCACTCCAATGTTCTTGCCTAGAGAATCCCAGGGACGTGGGAGTCTGGTGGGCTGGCGTCTGTGGGGTCGCACAGAGTCAGACACGACTGAAGCAACTTAGCAGCAGCAGCACAATCAAAGCTGGAATAGAGATATTTCTAAAGGTGAACTGGGCTGAACAAAGATGATCAATGGAGATATAACCTGTATTTTCTCTACTATTTACCCAACTGATTAATTCATAAATGATAGTCTAATCCAGCTGTTTCTTCAAATTATAAAAGCATACATTTCCACAAAGTAGACATGATTTCTTGGACAATGATAGACAGTCTCACACACTGGGTAATGGTCACCAAGGGAATCAGCCACGAGTTTTGTGCTCTTTTTTTTAGGGATCAGAAAATTAGTAATTGCAAACCATGGATGAAATTTATAAGATCGCTTCCTCAGAAAGGATCCAGGTGTTGGAAAAAGAACTGGCTACGCAATTGACTGAACTGAAGTCTGAGATAGAAGAACAATGGACTCTCCAGGGGTCAGCTCATCAAACTTACAGGTAAATAGTGGCAGTGTGAAGGCATGGTCTTCAAGAGCTTCAACCCCTACTCATATCCCATAATCTCCTTCAGAGCCCCCCTCTCCTTTTTGCTTGGACATTTGGCATCATCTCAAGCTCAGGCTTAACTGCTGCCCTTAAGGCTTTCCTGTATTCTAGAATCGTCAAGGCATTTAGAGGCAATGTGCTACCAAAGAAAATGAAAAAATGCTCTTCCATCTCACACATATCATTGTCTTAAGATTCCAGAAGCTATTATACAAACCATAGTCAAGGAAACTTTATTTTCTCCAATGATATTTTAACTGAATTTGACCTTGATTTTGATGAGAAATTTCAAAACGAAAATAATATGAGGTATTTGATAGTGAATTCTGCAAAATGATGTTTTATTAGGGACTATTCTATAGGTAAATGCTGCCAGTGATAGCAATTGAACTCTTTAGGTCATTCACAGACACTTTGAGGTTAACTAAGAGGAAAAGCATGATCTGAGCAAGAGAAGGTCAGAGAACTGAACCCTGAATCCCACCCAAACTCCCAGCATGCCAAAGAATTAGAAGATGAGGGCAGGGAAAGAATGGGTTTCTTCTGTTTCCCTGACTGCCTGTTTAGCAACTGGTCCCCTTTCTAGGTGGTACCTGGTTTTCCATCTCTGTGAGGCTGTAGCCAGGATACAGGTACCCAGTAATCACAGAAATTATACCTTTGATTTATTCATACTTTTACCCTTTCAAAACTTGTATCTTTTTCCATCAAAACCAAGACATGAGGAGATAAGAGGAGGCATTATTCCAACTGCAGTTGGGAATTCAACATAGCTGGCTCATGGGTTTCTTAGTCCCACATGATTGAGAGGCCTTCTGACTGTCAGCCTGGTGTTCCTTTGAGAAACAGGACCATGATTCCAGTGGGGTGAACTGCTGACAAGCGTATAAACTAACAATCTATTTTCATCTTCCCTTAAAACTTATCCAAGAAGGACTGATAAATGGTCACATGAACAATATTAATCTGAACTTTACTGACTGCAATCCCCTTCAAATCTCATTTCTTACATGTATTCCAGAACTATCTCCTGTGGTCCCCTTGCCAGTGCTTGCAGAGTCCCATCTTAAGACAGTAACATTTGTACCATGGTTTTAATGTTCCCGAAGCTGCCAAGCCCTAGGATGTATCTTACACCCAATGTGGAGAGGGTCCCTCTTTCTGACCCAGGGTCCTACCTCTTATCAGGCCCCAGGGCAATGCTGTTTGCACTTCCTTGTCAGAGTCCCTGATGCAAACACCTTCCTCATGGTTAGGCTTGGACAACCATCAGTGAGGGTGCTTAAGCAAGCACTTCTGCAGTGTTTTTCCTAGAGATGAATAAATTTTTTGAAGCAGAAAATTTGGTTAAGATAATTTTCAAAGTAGTTCATGTTTGAAATTTAAGGATCATTTTCACGCTCCAGTAACTGAGCTAGAACACAAAAATAAAAACATTTTGTTTGAATAATACTGATTTTATGTGTTAAATAAAATCGATGAGATAGAGGTCTGATAAGCACAGTAATTGTTAGAAATGAGATTATTGAAGGAACTATGGGTAGGGGTAAGAAACAGCCTCACCACTGTCTCTGTTTCTAGAGGGATAAGTTGGGGTAAAAGGAAAGACTGTATTTGTGAGCGGGAGAGGACATCTGGCCCAAGTTAAGGTTTAACAGTAGTGAGGTATACACAAAAGAGATTCTGACTAAGACAGAAGCTTGTGGCCTTTACATGCCACCAATAATCCAGTATAATATATTTACTTAGAAACAAGCAGTTGTGGAATTGCAGATTAATCAGGGCAGGAGAAGTGGGTGACAGAGGATGAGATGGTTGGATAGCATCACGGACACAATGAACATGAGTTTGAGCAAACTCCAGTGAAGGACAGGGAAGCATGGTGCTCTGCAGTCTATGGGGTTGCAAAGAGTAAGACTTGACTTAGCAACTAAACCATAGCAACAGTCTTTAATCTGATTTATAATAGCTTCTATAATTACAACTTCTATTGCATAACATTTTCTGCAGCTCTGTTCGAATGCCAAAGGACATCTCTTACTTTAGAAGAGAAAGGGAACTGGCCCTAAAGAAAACTTTGCAGGTGAGTAAAACAATGGGCTATTTCAATACAACAGTGAATTAGGATTTGCTAAGTTGTTGGAAACTCTTGACAAGGAAAACTTTTTGTAAACAAGCAGCTGATCTTACTGACAGTGTTTAAAAGAAAAAACATTCAGCACACTGCCAGACCAGAGAAGGCCAATCCTTCGGAGATATCTGATTTTTTTGTAGAGTTTTCAACTTTACAGTTCCTTGATTTATGATGTTAAAAATACTTATTTGAAATCTTAGGTATAACAGCATAACATATGAACGCTATCAGAAATTGTATGTCATTTTCTATCATAGACACTGATTGTTTTGTTTCCTTCTTTCCCTTTCTTTGCTTGCTCTGTTCTCCGGGGTTCAGGTGGCTCAGTCAAAGTCCCTTGTTATTCAACCAGATGTCATGCAGAGGGAGCTAGAGAGCTGCCTAAGGAGAGAGTACACTCCTGAAAATTTACCTTTGCTTCTGTTGCAGGTGAGAGTCGTTTTGCAATTTGAAAAGCAGATTTGAAATTTAGTAGAAATGTATGAACAAAACTGGCTTTCTGGTATGTTCTCTGGCCAGGATACAATATTCTCTATATGTATGGTTTGCAGAATTTGGTTAATATAAATGCTTTTTGCTAGAGACCCATGCCAAACTCCAGGAAATAATGAAGGACAGGGAAGCCTCATGTGCTGCAGTCCATGGGGTCACAAAGAGCCAGACACGATTTAGCAACAGAACAACAGCTACAACATGCCGTTTAAGTTCAGCTTAGTTACAGCCACTAAACAATTGGCAAAGTTTCTACTAGTTACTCCCTGTGCTGGTACTAGGAAGCAATACAACATTGACTAAGATAGTTGCAGACCTCAAAAACTGTTGGCTGACCTAAGGAAGATATTTCTGGAAATCTCTCTTAAGAATATAACTCACAACATGGGGAATGGGGGGAAGATATTCCAATAAAGATCATTATTGCAGCATTATAATAAAAGTGAAAAAATTGGAGTTGCCTAAATGGCTAATCATAGGAGAGTTAAGAAAAACAGTATGGTATTTGATAGATTATTGTTCTGCCTTTAAAGATTTTCTGCATAAGGAATTATTGTGTTATGTAATA
Source organism: Neotragus moschatus (assembly GCA_006410615.1). Taxonomy (NCBI): domain Eukaryota; kingdom Metazoa; phylum Chordata; class Mammalia; order Artiodactyla; family Bovidae; genus Neotragus; species Neotragus moschatus. The sequence continues at coordinate 3,228,944 of SJYA01001566.1, read as the reverse complement.
TTAGGTGACAAAAACATATGTGTGTATATGTATTACAATAATGGTCATGTAGTATACAGAAAAATCACATGAAGAGCAGACATAGGCCAAAATGTTAGTAACTACTGTCTTTGAATGGCAAACAATGAATTTCCTTTTTTTGCTTTTATGCATTTTCTAAATTTTTTATAATAGAAAATTTTAAAAATTTTTATAATTTTTCTAAAATTAAAAAACATTTATAATAAACATGTACTGTTTAGATTTTAAAAATTCATTGTTCTTTACTCTTGTGTTTTAAGTTACAACCTTACTATGCATACAAAGTATATTATTAGCAACTAACTAATAAGTAATAAGTTAGCAATAATAAGTAAATCATAAAGAAACAAAAATATTCAGATTTTGTTTGCAACTCAAACTAATGTCATTATTTTCATCCAGGATTCTCTTTCCCTAACATTTCTGGCACTGTTCATTCCTGTGTGTGTGTCAGTGTTTCTCGTAGGAGAGATGAGGAGGGGAGAATGAAGGTTGGAGATGCTTAGCAAGACAGTTTTGGCTGTCACAATTTGGGGAGGGGGGTGGGTTGCTACTGGCTTCTAGTGAGTAGAGGCCAGGAATGCTGCTAAACATCCTGCAATACACAGAACCACCCCTTCACTGCAAAGAATTATTCAGTCCCAAACATCAATAGTGCAGAGGCTGAAAAAGCTTCAGTTCAGTTCAGTCACTCAGTTATGTCCAACTCTTTGCGACCCTGTGGACTGCAGCACACCAGGCCTCCCTGTCCATTACCCACTCCCGGAGCTTGCTCAAACTCATGTCCATAGAGTCAGTCACACTATCCAACCAATCTAATCCTCTGTCGTCCCCTTCTCCTCCTGCCTTCAATCTTTCCCGGCATCAGGGTCTTTTCCAATGAGTCACTTTTTCACATCAGGTGGCCAAAATATTGAAGTTTCAGCTTCAGCATCAGTCCTTCCAATGAATATTCAGGACTGATTTCCTTTAGGATTGACTGGTTTGATCTCCTTACTGTCCAGGGGACTCTCAAGAGTCTTCTCCAACACCACAGTTCAAAAGCATCAATTATTCGGCACTCAGCTTTCTTTATAGTCCAACTCTAACATCCATACATGACCACTGGAAAAACCATAACTTTGACTAGATGGGCAAAAGCTTTGAAAAAGCTTGGTAGAATACAAGTTTCCATATGTTATCATTTATCTTCTGCCGAAAGAACTTAATTTAACATTTCTTGTAGAACAGATGTGCCAAAGACAAATTCTCTCGGTATTTGTTTGAAAGAAAAACAAGTCTTTGTTTGCCTTTGTTTTAGAAAGGTATATTTGTTCAATATGGTATTCTAGGCTGATATTTTTTCCCTTTTATCTCTTTAAATGTGTTGCTCTACTGTCTTCTGGCTTGCATTGTTTCCATTTCCTAATACTTTCTATTCTTTTGTTCTCTGGTTGCTTTTAAGATTTTCTCTTAATGGTTTTAAGCTATTTGATTATGATGTTCCTTGATGAGGTTTTCTTTGTGTTTCTCTTGCTTGGAGTTGATTGAATTTCTCGGATTGTGATTTTATCATTTTCATCAATTAAAATTTTTTTCAACTGTTATTTCTCCAAATGTATTTTATATCCCTACTTGTCCTTTTGGGACTGCAGTGACATATACATTTCATTCATGCTTGCTTCAGTCGTGTCTATTCTGCACTCTATTGACTGCAGCCTGCCAAGCTCCTCCATCCATGGGATTCTCCAGGCAAGAATACTGGAGTGGGTTGCCATGCCCTCCTCCAGGGGATCCTCCCAACCCAGGGACCAAACCTGTGTCTCTTTACCTCTACCTGCATTGGCAGGCGGGTTCTTTACCACTAGCATCACTTGAGAAGCCTAGACATATATGTCAAATCACTTCATATCTTCCATAAGTCCCTGAGGCTCTGTTAAATTTTTCTGTCTTTTTCCCCCCAGTGCTTCATTTTGTATAGTTTCTATTGCTATATCTTCAAGTTTACTAACCATTTCTTCTGCACTGTCTAATCCGCTGCTGCTCCTATCGTTGTTCAGTTGCTAAGTCTTGTCTGACTCTTTGTGACCCCTTGGTCTGTAGCATGCCAGGCTTCCCTGTCCTTCACCATCTCCTGAGTTTGCTCAGACTCATGTCCTTTGTCCGTGATGCCATCCGACCATCTCATCCTCTGTTTCCCCCTTCCCCTCCAATCCTAAATCTTTCCAGCATCATGGTCTTTTCCAATGAGTCAGCTCTTCCCATCAGGTGTACAAAGTGTTGGAGTTTCACTTTCAGCATCAGTCCTTCCAGTGAATATTCAGAACTGATTCCCTTTAGGATTGGCTGGATTGATCTCCTTGCTGTCCAAGGGACTCTCAAGAGTCGTCTCCAGCACCACAATTTGAAAGTATCAATTCTTCTGCACTCAGCCTTCTTTATGGTCCAATTGTCACATACATACATGACTACTGGAAAAACCATGGCACTGACTATATGTATATAGCAAAGTGATATCTCAGCTTTTTAATGTGCTGTCTAGGTTTGTCTTAGCTTTCTTTCCAAGGAGCAAACATCTTTTAATCTCATGGGGGCAGTCACCATCCGCAGTGATTTTCGAGCTCAGAAAAAAAGAAAATCTGTCACTATTTCCATTATTTCCCCATCTGTTTGCCATGAAGTGATGGGACTAGATGCCATGATCTCAGTTTTCTGAATGTTGAGTTTTAGACCAGGTTTTCACTCTCCTCTTTTACCCTGATTAAGAGATTTTTTAATTCCTCTTCACTTTCTGCCATTAGAGTGGTATCATCTGCATGTCTGAGGTTGTTGATATTTCTCCTGGCAATCTTGATTCCAGCTTGTGATTTATCCCACGTGGCATTTAGCATGATGTACTCTTCATATAAGTTAAGTAAGCAGGGTGATAATATACAACCTTGATATATTTCTTTCCCAATTTTGAATCAGTCCATTGTTCCATGTCTAGTTCTAATCTGCTGTTAATCCTATCCAATGAATTTTTTATTTCATACATTGTAGTCTTGATTTCTAAAAGTTCTATTTAACTTTTTAAAATATTTTTCATTTCTCTATTATGTTCACGTTTTCCTTTCAATTCTTGAACATACTGAGCATAGTCATAAAAACTCTTTTAAAGTCCTCGTTTGCTAATTTCATCATCAGTGCCATTTCTGGGCCTATTTCTCCTCATTAATTTTTCTCCATCTTATGGGTCATATTTTTCTGCTTCTTTGCATATCTAGTAATTTTTCGTAGAGGCTAGGCATTGCAGTTTTACACTGCTGAATGCTAATTTTTTTTATATTCCTTTAAAGATGTTATACTTCATTATAGCAGGCAATTAAGTTATAGATCAGTTTCACACTTACAAGGCTTGGTCTTGAAGCTTTGCTAGAGCAGGTTTAGAGTAACTTTTACTCCAGACATAGGTTATTCTTCTTACTAAATTGTCACCCCTTCTGTGTCTCTGCTGAATGCCCCAGGTATTTAGTGAGGATTCTTTACTCTGTCAGATTGAAATTTGAATATCTTCTAGTTCTGCTTGAACTCTGAGAAATGTTCAGTTTACAGTTCTCTAGTTTGCTATTCTTTGCACAGCCTCAGGGAGTTCCACCCTCTGCATGCAGTGCTTAATAGTCAGCAAAGGACTCAGAAATCTCTGTGTAGGTTTTTGGAGCCCTTTTTCTGCATAACTTTCTCCTCTCCATTACTCTGCCCTGTCAACTCCAGCTGACTCAACTTCCCAAATTTGATTTCTCTATCCTTAACTCAGAGAGACCATCATGCTCTGATTTCCTATTCTAGTTCAAAAACTGCCTTCTTCAGACAGAAAACCAGAGCTCATTTCATTTGTTTCCTTTCTCTCAAGGACAAGAGTTCTGCAATGCCTGTTGTTTCCTTGTGTAATTTGCCCTATTTTCTAATTGTTTATGATAGAAGTGTGCCTCTGATCCTTCTTATTCCATCATAGCAGTATTATTTTTATCAGAAATAAAATTTTTTAAGAATTGGCTTATTTGACTACATTTAAGTACAAGTAAAATTCTTGATCTAAGGTTAAAAGCTATAATCTCATTTATAAGGTTCTTTGTACTTTAGATTAAAAAACTTCAGTTTTTAAAAAATTTTAAGCTTGGCTTTAGGTAATTTTATAGGCTTTTATGTCACTGTTAAAACTTCAATAACTGATAGATGAAATTATAATTTGTTGGATTAACAAAATACCTATTTAAATGTGAATGGTATATTGAGCCAGGTTTCTTAATTTTATGATCTTCATGTAGAAAGTATTGATAGATCCTTCCAAAACAGCCAAACTTATTTTCCTATTATTTTTGTTCTTAAAGTTTAATCCAGTCTTCCCATAGGGCAGTTGGTAAAGAACCCGCCTGCCAATGCAGGAGACATGGGTTCAATCCCTGGGGTGGGAAGATCCCCTGGAGGAGGAAATGGCAACCCTCTCCAGTATTCTTGCCTGGAGAATCCCATGGGCAGAGGAGCCAGGAGGGCTACAGTCCATTGGGTCGCAAAGAGTCAGTCATGACTGAGAACACCCTTCCTTCCGTCCTTCCTATTATAATTGTATTTTAGTTAATTTTTGTTGTTGTTGTGAAAGCATTATACAGGGAGAATTACCCAGCTGGCCCAGAGTAAATATTTACACATGCTTAGGTGGAAGAGATTTTGCCATCACAGCAAGATCATGGAGCAACTTTATCCTTTTTACAAGGTAGGAAGCCCATCAACAGAATCTATGGGCTATTTTCTATAATGAAACAATATGGTCATTAAGCTTGTTAATGTTATATTTAGTCATCATGCCTGTACTTTATATCTCTAGACTTATTCATGCTACTTAAACTGTAAATGTGTACTCTTTGGCCAACATCTCCTCTTTTCCCCTAAGCCCCAGCCCCTGGTTATCACTGTTCTATTCTCTGCTTCTCTGAATTTGACATTTTTTTTTAGACTCCACATAAAAGGGATACCACACAGTATTTGTCTTTTTCTCTGTCTGGCTTATTCCATTTAACATAATGTCCTCCAGATTTATTCATGTTATTACAAATATTAGGATTCCCCTCCTCTTTGTGGCTGAATAATAATCCATTATATGTATTTTTACCACATTTTCTTTATCCATTCATCCATCAATAGACCCTTAGGTTTTCATATCTTGACTATTATGAATAATGCTACAATGGAATGTTGAAATACAGATATCACTTTAAAATACTGATTTTGTTTTCTTTGATATATATACCCAAAAAATGGGATTGCTGGATGATATGGTAGTTCTATTTTTTTTTAATTTTTATGTTTAATTGGAGGATAATTGCTTTACAATATTGTGTTGGTTTCTGCCATACAACAATAATCAGATATAAGTATACATATATCCTCTCCCTCTGGAGCCTCCCTCCCAGCACCTCGTCTCACTCCTCTAGGTCATCCCAGAGCACCAGACTGAGTTCCCTGTGTTATACAGCAACTTCCTACTGCTGCTGCTGCTGCTGCTGCTGCTAAGTCACTTCAGTCATGTCCAACTCTGTGTGACCCCATAGATGGCAGCCCACCAGGCTCCCCCATCCCTGGGATTCTCCAGGCAAGAACACTGGAGTGGGTTGCCATTTCCTTCTCCAATGCATGAAAGTGAAAAGTGAAAGTGAAATTGCTCAGTTGTGTCCGACTCGTAGCAAACCCATAGACTGCAGCCTACCAGGCTCCTCCATCCATGGGATTTTCCAGGCAAGAGTACTGGAGTGGGGTGCCATTGCCTTCTCCAAACTTCCTACTAGCCATCTGTTTTAAACATGGCAGTGTATGTTTCAATGCTAATCTTTCAATTCATCCCACCTTCTCCTTCCCCTATTATGTCTACAAATCCATTCTTTATGTTTTTGTCCTTATTCCTGCCCTGCAAATAGTTTCATCAGTACCATTTTTATAGATTCCGTATATAAATATATGCATTTATATTATGCATTAATATATGATATTTGTTTTTCTCTTTCTGATTTAGTTCATACTATATAACAGATTTTAAGCTTGTCCTTCTCAGTTAAACTGACTCAAATTTGTTCCTTTTTAAATTGGCTGAGTAATATTCCCTTGCATATATATACCACAATTTCTTTGTCCATTCATCTGTTGATGAACATCTAGGTTGCTTCCATGTCCTGGTTATTGTAAATAGTGCTGCAATGAACATTGGGATATATGTCTCTTTAAATTATGGTCTTCTCAGGATATATGCTGAGTAGTGGGATTGCTGGGTCATATGGTAGTTTTATTCCTAGTTTTTAAAGGAATCTCCATACTTTTCTCCATAGTGGCTGTTATCAGTATGGTAGTTCTATTTTTAATTTTTTGAGAAATTTCTATACTGTTTTCATATTATCATTAGATGCACCAGTTTACATCTCCACAAACAATATATCTTGTCAATGTTTTAAGTGGTAGTTAAAGATGGGAAAGGAACTAATGGATGCCCTTACTTGCCGTTTCTCCCTATGGCAGAAGATAATGGTACTATTTTTAAGAATGAGATTTGAGGGTGGCTTTATATTATAGAAAATTTATTTTTCTTCATAGGCTATAGATAAAAAATCTAAGAAGCCAACTCCAGTTACTAAATTTCCTTATGCACTGACTCTTTGCTAGAGTCAGTTTCCTTCAAAGTTGTGAGAATATGACTGATTGCTCTCCTATCAGTCAAATTCAAAATATGAAAGAGTTTTAATATTACAAGAGCCTCTTATTTGGCTCCCAAACAGTAATACACTATACTTGGAAGCAAATGACACAAAGAATAAGGCTTGCAAATCATCAAATTTTGTCTTGGCATCTCTCTTAAACAGAAACAAGTTGTCTACATTATGCAGGAATACAATGATGCTCTTCAGAGAGCTGATCGATTGTCTGTGGCACGAGAAAACTTCCTTATGGGAAGAAAGAATCCTCCTAACTTAGTGACACAGGAAGACCTGACTATTTACACAAATTGGTTAGTGTGTAACCTACACTCACTCAAGATTATTCACCACTATGTGCAGGTACGTGAAACAGTTATACGGTGATGCATTGCCTTCCCAGGATGGTCAGGACATTGTTTTCTTCACACCTGTCACCTAATTTGGGGTTGTCAGTTTCTGTATTCCATCTGCCTTACAAACGACAGGAAAATAATGGGTCACTAGCTTTTTTCTTTGAGACCTTTGAAACTGTTTTTCTTTTGGAACCTTGCTGTAATGAAATCACTCCATTTAGCTTTCCCAAAGATGTCTCTGTTACACTGGTTTGTATTCACTCTATGATTTGTTGTTTTCAGCCTCTTGTTCTGGATTTATGCTCTCCAATTTAGATCCACTTTTTTTATTCAGCAACCTCTAGTGAGGGTCTAATTTATGCCGGGGACATATCCTGGGCCAATGGGAGTATATAATCGTGGCTGATGGTGAGGGACAGGGAGGCCTGGCATGCTGTAATCCATGGGTTCCCAAAGAGTGGGACATGACTTGGTGACTGAACAGCAGCAACAAAATGTGAGTCACAGGATGATAGGGAAAAGAGCAAGTAAATAGTCAACTTAAATACAATGTGATGAGTATAATCACAGAGTAAAGAGAGTCACAGAGGAGAGGCCATACTGCAAGATGCAGGCATCAGAACGGAGTGATGTGACCACATTCTGTTTTAGAAAGATTGCTGTTTTACCACNAATGTGAGTCACAGGATGATAGGGAAAATAGCAAGTAAATAGTCAACTTAAATACAATGTGATGAGTATAATCACAGAGTAAAGAGAGTCACAGAGGAGAGGCCATACTGCAAGACGCAGGCATCAGAACGGAGTGATGTGACCACATTCTGTTTTAGAAAGATTGCTGTTTTACCACCTAATTTTTTCTTATTCCACTACACCTCGTCTTAGTGATACCACCAATGACTCCTGGCCATCATCCTGACATCATCCCTTCCTCAATCAGTCACTGTGGGGTCTACCTCTGAATCATCTCTCCCCTGTCACGTGGCATAGTAATGATCTGCTCCTAAGTCCTAGTCCCTCACTAAACTCTGAACTCTTTGAATTTGGTCCTGTCTTACTTATTTTTGTATCTCTAGCACCTCACATGATGCCCTGCTCATTATGGGTCATTGATCAAGGTAGGCCTGCCTACCTTTACTGACACATGGCCCCTTGGTTGTCCCCTTCTGTAGGCCCTCCAGTATTTACCCATCTCCAAAGCTCTGAGTATAGCTGTTGACAAAGTCCCTGATGTTGGTCAGGAAAATGAAAAGGTTCCTGTTGATGATACTGACCCTGACATCCAGGGTTCCGCATCTCCAGACTCTACGAATACCAGTGTTTCAGGTAAGAAGTCTTCTTTCCCTTAGGAAATGTGGAGAAAAGATTGTGGTTTTGCACGTGTGCACCTGCTCTTGCTTGAAATTTTTCTATGTACCAAAAAAATTACATCTTAAAAAAAAATTGGCCATGCCATGCAGTCTAGAGGATCTTAGTTCCCTGACCAGGGATCAAACCTGGGCCCCGGTGGTGAAAGCACCAAATCCTAACCACTGGACTGCCAGGGAATTCCCAAAAGTTTTATCTTCTTAATTAACAAGTGTTAATCTAATATTTCTGGTGAAAAAAATAACAAACACTTCTCTTAGAAATTATTATCTCCATTTTTATAGCTAGACAATTAAGAGGCGGGGAAAAGCAATAAACTTGAAGTTGGAAGTACTGGGCTCTAGGCCTATTCTGTTGTGGCCTCACTGTGAGCCTACATGTTTAAGTCATTTCATCTCCTTGGGACTCAATTTACTCATCTCCAAAATAAACCTTTTAGATTAAGTGATCACTAAGGTCACCTTCATTTTTTTCCCCCAGGGTTGAAAACTTTTTATTTCTATTTTTTTTATATACCCAAAACATTTTGTATTGGGGTATAGCCAGTTAACAATGTTGTAATAGTTTCAGGTGAACAGTGAAGAGACTTAGCCATACTTATACATGTATCCATTCTCCCCCCAGTCTCCCTCCCATCCAGGCTGTCACATAACATTGAGCAGAGTCCCTTCATTTTTAATTTTACATGATCTTTAAAGACTTCCCTTATCTGAATCAATTTAATAGTCTTCTTACCCTTACCTTATTACAGATGACTTAGAAATCTGATCAGGTTTTTACTCTGAGTGAAGAATTTACCAGTTGCACCTGGAGAGGCAGCCAACCCTGTTGTGGGGAATCAGAGAAGGTATCTCAAATGGGAAGTCCAATCTGGGTGCTTAGAGATGTGTAACAGTGAGCCAGGCAAAAGGAGGTGAAGGTTCTCAGCTTCTCCTGATTCGTTTGTTAACTGTAAGTCATATTCTTTGTCTACTCCAAAGGACTACAAGTAGTTCTGTTCTCACTAAGTCATTCCCCAAAGGGTCTGTTGGATTTCTCCTGCAGGCTATGAGAAGGGGGAGTCCTAACTACCTCCCCCAGAAAACCAGCACCAGAAGTTTGTCAGATAGGCTTGGCTGAGTGTGTGCAGTCTACAGACTGTGGCAGAGAAGGCTGGGCATGGAGCAGAATGGCCCTCACCATCCATGGAAAAGGCCCTAACTTCAGTTTTTTCAAAGGACTCTCCTTTTTTCCTCTGAGATTGGTATTCATTGGTGTTAATGCTCTTGATTTTGGATATTTTCAGAGCCAATGAGGACAGAAACTGCTTTCGTTCTGCCCCAACACACAACAGAAACAGAAGAACTGAAACCTCAGCTAAGGCTTCTGCTCTCCCATTTCAATATCTCATATGACGTGGAAGAGCTGAAGGATGCTTCTAACGAGACAGGACTTTTTGCCTTGGTACTTTATGGATTCTTTCTTAATGCAAATATAGGTGTTCATGAAAGAAAATACTAGTATCTGCCACGAAGTTGGATATTCACACTGCCGCAATTGTTTCTAGAGTGATAAAATATAATAGCAATAGGTGAGATTTAGACTAGCAGTTGAACTTTCTCTCTGTTAGAATTTTGAAACCCTTAAATATCCAACCCAGAGGGACTGTAGGATTATTTTTCTGCAGAATTTAAAGAAAATGGTAGGTTTTAGTCCATAATAGATGATGTAAACATAGCCAAGATTTGGCACTTTTAAAATATGGAGTTGTCTAGTGTCTAAAGCCCTTTGATTCTCAGAAAGTTTACCAATAGCTCTTCAGTGGGCAAAATGCTTTATATTCAATACAGTGTATACTGTGTAGTGATTTTTAAAGTTAAGCAGTCATAGTCTGCTATCTCATGGTGTTGCACCTCCTTGAATAAAAAAATCATATTATCAAAAGCCATGTTAGAACTTGTTTCAAAGGGAAAAAAATAGGATTATACATAGAGAACCTCAAATTTACAATAATAAACTTTTTAGCCAGAGTTTCAACAAAAAGATATTTTTCTAGATCTGGGTATATAATATTTGTAAATAAATGTATTTGCTAGGTAAAAATAATAAATTGATTAATCCAAAAAGGCAAATATCAAATCTGTATGTTTTTGAACACCCTCTGTATAAGAAGGAATCACTTACTTACTTACTTACTATATCACCATTTACTTTTACCTTGAAGTTTCACATCCATGAGTATTTGTTCCAGCATTATTTTACTGGGACTATTTCTTTTATTATGTAACATGGACTCTTTAAGCTCACCAGAACCAGTGGTATCACATGTCCTCTGGTTTCTTTGAAAGTGGTGATGTTTAGCTTTTGTCTTTCTTTTCATATCAGTAGCAGCACTGTCTTCAGTAGAGAGTACTTCTATGGGAGTATCCTCACCCTCATTCATTATCAGCAAGTATTATGATAGACCCAAACTAGAATCAGAACAAGACAGTGTTAAGAAGAGTCCAAATAATTAAAGATAGGTTATGGCACAGTAGACTGTCATCAATGATAACAAAAGAATTTGAGGCTGCAGAACTCTCCCACAGAGGAGCCTTCTCCCCNAGTAAATTTGAGAAACAGATGACCCTGGGGGAATGAGATGAAGAAACCAGGCGGATGAGTAATTTTGAGAAAGGGAGAATGGTGTCACTTCCCTTGCAGCGAATGAATTTTCAGGTTTAGAAAGGTACATAGAATTTTCAGGTGCAGAAAGATAAGATACAGAAGCTTGTGAATGGCCCTGGCTCACTCAGAGAGAGGAGGAAGAGGTCTGCATTAGTAAGGTAGAAGCTGTGAGTGACACATGAGGAGGCGGATCACTATGGGGAGGCCACAGAACCACCAGTGAGGAAAAAATAGAAGGATGACAGTGTAGTTCACAGAGCCCAGTCAAAGTAAGGGGGCATAAATTTATAGTGAGCCCATTTTGCATAATTACTGCTTTCACCCCTAAAGATAATTATAGAGTGACTAAAAATTACACATAAAGCCACAGGTATACAGAAGTTCAGTAAAATACTAGAGGAAGAAGCACTATCATGGTCCACTATCTGGGAGTGGGCATGGGGGAAAAGTGAAGCCCGAAATGCATCAAATGAGTTGCAGGTTGACTGTAAGCAAACACAGGCCGGAAGCATGCCCATGTCCACACACACACCTTCTATACCTTTTCAGTCTAGAAACTCTAGAGAATCTAATGAATAATGAGTTGCAGGAAGAGATGCAGCCTACCATATCATGGCCCTCCCTGGCCCCTGAATTGCCTAACAGGGTGTGCAGCTACCAGTAATAGCTCCTCCTCAGCTAATATCCTGCCAGAGTTGCAAAATTTGCCACATGGTTCATATTCCATTGCCATTTCACACTGAGGTATATGTCAGCATTCAAGAAGACCTTCTCCTGACAAGGGGACATTTTAAAAACATCTGGCTCTTCTGCTTCTTGAACCAGACTTGTGGGGAAGGAGACAAGGAGTATGGAAAAAGGGAGTTGGGTGAAGGCAGAGTCAGCTCAAGTATCTCTGAACAGGACCTCTGTTCCTAGGATCCTGATAGTCAAAGATGCTGATGAAATTACCCAGGAAGTTCTGGTGTTAACATCTGAGGGCATCACCACAGATCTATTTTCCTCCTTGGCTATGAGAGCAGAGGAAACTAAATTCCTGGGGGCTAATAGGATGAAAGGAGGATGGAAAGANTCTGTTCCTAGGATCCTGATAGTCAAAGATGCTGATGAAATTACCCAGGAAGTTCTGGTGTTAACATCTGAGGGCATCACCACAGATCTATTTTCCTCCTTGGCTATGAGAGCAGAGGAAACTAAATTCCTGGGGGCTAATAGGATGAAAGGAGGATGGAAAGAAGAGAAAGACTATCACTTTCTGGCTGGCTCTGTTCAGTTCAGTTACTTAATCGTGTCCGACTCTTTGTGACCCCATGAACCACAGCACGCCATGCCTGCCTGTCCATCACCAACTCCCAAAGTTTACCCAAACTCATGTTCACTGAGTCGATGATGCCATCCAACCATCTCATTCTCTGTCATCCCCTTCTCCTCCTGCCCTCAATCTTTCCCAGCATCAGGGTCTTTTCAAATGAAAAGGTATTTTCTGGCTAGTTACTGACTTGTAAAATTGTTCTTGAAATTGATCAAAGGAAGAGAAATGTGAGTGCTGTAATTTTAAGCTGATTTATGGTATATAGACCCAAAGAGACTTAGAATATCTATAGATTCTAGAAGTGGAATGCCGGGGTCCAGCCCCGGCGGGTCCAGGGAATTCGAAGCGTGGACGGCGTTGGCGTCTTGGAAGTGTTTATTTATTAATAGAAGATTAGATTAGGAAGAAATAGTGTAGTAGGAAAATTAAGTGGAGAAAAGAGGCTGACTAACTTGGTTTACGTGGAAAGCCAATAAAACCTCAGGACAAGAGGTTTGCACCATCTACGTAGGCCACCGGCGNTTAGCGTCATATAAGTTTTTCAGTTGCCTATTCACTTGTTCAGTAATAACTGCATGGCTACTGCTTTAGTGCCAGGAATTGTGCTGGCTTAGGGAATGAAACATGCAATTAACAAGTGAACAAAGAAGTAAATCTGCATCTCTAATGTGTGGGTGCCATGCAGAAAACCAAGAAGTAGAGGGCAGTGGGGTAGAGAGGAGCACCCTCTGGTAGAGAGTTCAGCCAAGATATTTCAAAAAAGGGAGCATCTGAGCTGAAATTTGATGAACAAGGAATCAGCCATGCACACAAGCTGGAAAAAGAGGTCTCCAAGTAGGGACCAGAAAATAGGACAGGGTTTAAAAAGTAAATCCTGAGGCAGCAACCAATAGGCAGCGGCCACCTTCCTTCACGTTTTCCTTTGTGAACTCCTCCAATATTTCTGCTTTGGTTAAGCACTTTATACAGTATCAGCGCGTCAGTGGTAATGTTGTTGCCATTCTGAATGTTGAATACTAGTGAGATGAAATTAGGATTAAGTAAAAGGTGGCAACTGGAAATATGGGTAGAATTTTAAAGCTCTGTTACTATTTTGCAAGCACGTAGCAGTCAAGTATGAATTTTAGTGTGTATATGCAGAGCAGCATCTTGATTCTGAACACTAATATCCTATGAAAAATAACTTTCTTAAGGCCCTTCTGCATGAAGGAAAGCAATCCTCACAGTACTGTTCATTTTTACAGTTCTGAGAGAATACAGACACTAACTGTACAGCAACTTCAGAACAGTTTTTGAAAAATTCTTAGTGAAGACTCTTGGCCAGTAACCTCTCTTTAGAGAGTTTTTTAATGTTTTTTTTTTTTTAATTTTTGAGTAGTTTTATATTTACAGAAAGGTTGAAAAGACAGTACAAAGTTTGCAAGTACAAAGAGTTCTCAGGGCACCACAATGTGTTGGATTGCCACATCTCCCCAGTCTCCTCAGGTCTGTGCCTGTTCCTTTGTCTGTGTTTATCATGACCTTGACAGTCTTTAGCAGTACTGGCCAGGCAACCTGTAGAATGTTTCCTAATTTGAGTTTGTCAGATTTTTTTTAGTGGTTACACTGGGATTATAGGTTTTGGGTAAGAACAGCCCAGAGGTGAAGTGCCCTTCTCATCACATCATATCAGGGACAAAAGCCATCAACATGACATCATTGGGATGTTCCTTTTGACCACAGGGCGAAGCTATTAATGTTTGCCAGGTTTCTTCATTGTAAAGTTACCATTTTTCTCTGTAAGGAGTTTCTAAAAAATCAACTTTAAACTACAAAAGTAAAAACTAAATGAACTAATGGGACTCTGGTACTTGTGTCCCCTGTTTACTATCTCAGGTTTATACTGGTATTGCTTTAGGCCTTTTCAATGCATTTTCATCCATACATATGTCCCTATTTAAAGAACACATATATGTATATATACAGTATAATTTTGTCTTTTAGTTTTCTATATGAACCATCTTTCATACCCTATGGATATTCTTCTGCAATGTACTTTTTTCACCAAACAGTACATCTTAGAGGCCTGTCTCTGCTGTTCTTTTTAATGGCTGCATTATATTTTCTTATATGCTATGGATCTCACAGCCACCCTTCTATGGATGCTTATTGCAATTTTCCCCCCAATTATTAATAGAAACCATGGTTACTGAACTTTCTTGTTTTGCCTCCTGTGCAGAGATGTGTCTCTTTTGCATAGATATTTAGAAGCTGATTTTTTAAGTTACAGAACATGCACATTTGAAATTTTTCATAAATCTTGCCAAAGTGGTAATACCATTTTTCCTAATTAGCAAGTTATAAGAAAACCTGTTTTCCCACATCCATTTAAACTTCGAATATGCTTGCCTAAATATTGATAATGTTTGTCATGTTTCTATTACAGTGTAAATTGGCCTTTTATTTAATATTAGCATGGAAGACTGGCCACTCTTTTCTTTATAAACACAACTCTAATTTGACATTCACGTAAAGATCTAGGTTTGAGAGGTAAAGAAACAATATCAAAATTTCATAGCTGACAAAAGTATATTAATAGAAAGAGATAATTCTGATCCAAACGGACTGCATTTTTGGATATTCTTTTGAAGAAAATTTAATTGCAGTCCTGATCAGAAGAAGAATCAGCTAGCCCTGCATGAATCCTCCCACACTTGTAATTAAGTCATTGTGTCCAATGCCATTCTCCCCCCAAATACCTGTTTATGAAAATGGTTTCTATGGACATTAAGTACTGCTATTGGTCATCATATTTCTAAAGATATGATTTAAATTGGTCACTGGTCTTTAACTTTATGGTAGAGTGGCAAAAAACACTGTATCCTTTGCTGCTTCTTTTGCTTTTTCTCACTGGCCACACCAAAAAGGGAAGAAGAGGACAGCCATTTTCCCCATCTGTGTTCTTGTTCCCCTCCATCTCCAGCAATTATGTGTTACCATTAGTATGTGGTGTGTGCTCACAAAAGTGGTGGTGTATGTTCCCTGAACTTCTATAGGAAGTTCACGGAAACACGAAACATCTTTTTACTGGGTTCCCTCATTAAATTCAATAGAACATTTTAGAAAGAAACATTTTCTTATGACAATAGTGACATGTATTTATCATAGAAAATTTGGAAAATATACAAAAGTTCAAGGAAGAATATACGGATCACCCATTATTTTATCACCCAAATATAACAGTATTGCTAGCATTTGGTCTATATCATCCTTCCAGTCTTTTTATTCTGTGGGTATACACAAGTAAACTGTAGAGACATTTGGGCAGGTGGGAAATACTTAATAGGCTTACTTTCCCCCTAATTATTCCCTCCACTCTACCTCCTACTCCACTGCCCCTGCCAGTTTTCCAGGAGAAAATGAGATTTGCAATCAGAGGAAATCTCAGAAGTGTCAAAATACATGAACTCAGCCATTCTGGCGAAGATCCAGACACAAGGTAGAGTAAATGTCAAAGAAGGTAACCTACCCAGGAAGAGAGAAAGAACACAGTTGGTGGTGACGTTCTGCTTTCTCATCAGCCCTCTGCTAACCTGCTCTGTGTCCAGTTCTCTTAGGGAAATACACTTGTGGACTTCCAGCATTTCCTGAGCAGTTTGTCTCTGTGGGCTATGGTTAGCTCATTGTTCCTGGAGGATGCTGGGCTCTCTGTCTTTACTCACCCTAGCCTGCTGTGCCCCCTTCCTTTCTTCCCAGCAACCTGCCAGTCCAACAGTATTTTTGTAGTTTGTTCAGTCATTCCTTCAAAGTCATTCACTGTAACGACGTCACTTTCTATTCCTTCCTGTGTAATTCTGGGTAATTTTAGAAGCCTGAAAGAGTCACAGACCTATCAGAGAAAAGCTATGGCTCCTAGCCTACCCCCTGGAGCTTGGAAATGTCATCTTTATCTGGGCGGCCATGTGCCAAAATAAATGTTCAAGTACTATGGGAAAAGAAGATGGATACTGGGGAGCAACCCAGTTTCTACCATAAGAACTTGTTAGAATTCTGAGAACCACTGTTAGAAGATAAGTAACCCAAGCAAGCCATTGACACTCAGTGTTTTCATGAGGATCAGTTCTACTATAAAAGAGCACATATTATAAGAATGGGGTAAATGCCCAGGGACAGGCAGAGAGGGCCTGATCAGAGGGCAGGGACCACACATCAATATCACTTTCTTCACAGTTTTCCTTAGGGCCCTGGGTTCATGACTTCCCCCTTCTCGAAATTAGGAAAGGTGACTGTGGAAATAAGTGTAAACCACAGGTTCTGTGATCAGTCCTACAGGGCTGACTGACTAATGCCATCCCTGGCCAGGAGAGAACTGGCATGTTCTGAGCACCTATGAGGTACCAGCAACTTATTTTACAAATTTGTGCTGTTTTACAAATGTGAAAAAAGGATCAAGACTTCAAATGATTAAGTCATATAGCTTAAAAGTAGAAGAGTTTAATCCACTGATCTCTGTCAGTCTGGGACAAGACTAGAGAGGTTCAGGGTTCCAAACATCTACAAATGCATGGGTCATCTTTTCATAAAATGAATCATAGTAAAAATAGTGACCTCTAATTGATTTTAGAAATCCAGATTTTCATATGTCAGGTTGAAATGGATCATAATGCTCTTCTACTTGTTCATGTAAATATGCCTTGGATTAGGAGATTTACTTTTGTGATAACCCAGCTTTGATTTTGTTAATAAGATTGCAAATGTTTATGTAATTCAACTAAAGCTACTTTTTTCCTAGAATGAAAACACTAAGGAAGATGACCTTTCAGTGCAACGAGATGAAAATGACCCAGCACCAATAAATCTTAGCCAGTGTGCTAATAAGCCTGTGAAGCAGAAGAAAGAGACAGGGTAAAATGAAATCACTTAATGGTAACTCAAGAAAATGGATTAAACACTGTGGAGAAAACTGAATGATTGCTTAATATGTCAGTTACAAGTTAACTAAAAAATATTTAAGGCTGAAATAAAAGTAGTGTTATAGCCAACCAGATAACTAATGTTTCACCCTAGGACTGAATTTTTAATGAGAGTGATTGCTAAGAGAAATTTCTTTTAAATTTGTACATATAGAGCCATTATTTTCCTTCCAGTGGATTTTAAGAGTAGCTGTTGTGAAATTAAATCAAATGACTTCAGTATGCTGTAGGTGAATTTTCTGAACCACTTTGAGGTGAAAGGCATTTGTTCTGTTTTTCCTGCCTGCTAAAGGTACAGTTATGCAGTGGCCCTACAGCTGCTGGGCTTGGATGACAGGACTGGGCCCAGTGACAGGGATCCTGTCCTGATGAGGGGGACCTACTTGTCCTTTCTGTATCTGCGTCACCTGAGGATCCGGGAACTGCAGGTATGTGGATGGTCTTGCATGCATCTGAATTGTTTGGTTGTTTGTAAAGGGGGCTTGCCTGCTGCTCCAGTAAGGTGCATTTTTACACTTTGTTCTGATTCTTCCATGAAATCAGGCCTTTTGGAGGGTGGTGAGTTCCTCTCCCAGCAGTAGGGTTGACCTGCCAACTTCTGGGACCCCAGTAAGTTTCACTCTATAGGCTGGGCCAGCAAAGGCAGGATCATGACCCTGTTGTTTCTTTGTTTCAGCGCATCTGCTTAGGAATTCTGAACTATTTTAGATCTGTTGAGAGAACACTGACGATCAACACTTCAGGCCTTACCTTGGTTTCAGGGAGCCTGGTCCCTACCTCAGAAGACAGTTCCTGGGTAAATAAAGCAAAAGGAGGCATGGGCACCTCGCAAGGCGCCTAGGTGCTCACCACTATGCCCACGGGACACCTGCCGAGCACAGGGTGAGGATTGTGTTATGGTTTTTTTCCCATGATTGTCTTGTCTTCTAAGCTACTTCTTAGCACCTGGAATTAGTTAAAATAATGAAGTAACAGGTGGAAGTTTCTAGGAAAATAACTTTTTTGAAAAATTGCAGTGAAAAGGGAAATGGCTTAACCACAATAAATACAGTGTCCACTTGAGATCAGGGCACAGGCAGAGAACACAAAGCCCTGGAAACTACAATGGGAAGGAAGGCAGGCATTTCAGCTGCTGATTTATCCACTTTATAGTGAACAGACCAAAAGGAGCCCTTTCAGAGAACCACGTGTGCTTACAGAGGAGTTCTTATAAGACCCTCCTTGACATTGCAAGAAATACTTTTTTTTTTTTTGCCTCTTTTCTGTTTTCTAAGCCCCAATTTAAAAAAAAATAGATTTAAAAATAAATGTAGGAAAAAAACTTGAAAGATTCAAATATTGAATTATTCTATCCCTCCCTAAACCTGCTAGTCCCTTGGTGATTTTAATATCTCTTGGATATATTTTTATATAATCTAAAAAAATTCATATTAAATCTCATATTAAATCCCTTTCTTTGGGAGTAAAGTTGAAAAATATTTTTTCTTGAAATATTGTAGACACTCTTGCAATATGTTCATCTTAATCTCCAGAAATTTTATTCTTGATGGTAGGGTTTAATATGAATTTTTTATCTTCTTCAAAGATACTAGCTTGACAAATGTGAAAAATAATATCTATTTAGCTACTAAATAGGTCATATTTTAAACTTGTATGACCCCTGACTTATGACTGTCATGTTTTATTAAGGGCATGAAATCTTATTATCAACTGTTGCTCATATGCAGTCTGGAGTAGTGCTGTCCAATAGAAATATAACACAAACCACAGATGTCATCTACAATTTTCTAATAGCCACATTTTAAAAAACATAAAGAAACATGAAATTAATTTTAATAATGTAATCTATTTAAACCCAGTGTATCTAAAATATCATCCTTCTAACATGTAATCAATATAAAGAAATCATTGATCAGATATATATTTTTTTCATACTAAATCTGCAAAACCTGCTGTTAATATGCAGCTTATATGTACAGGTATAGTACATCTCAACTCGGATGAGATGAGTTACATCTCAAGCCACATTTCATGTGCTCCATAGCCACATGTGATTAGAGCCTACTGTACTGAATAATTCAGCTTTGGATATTAGAAAACAGTTTCTTATTTTTCCTGCCTAGTTATTTCAAGTCCAGCTTACTCAGTATCTGGGAGATTCTTCTTTTTGGTCGTCTTCTCTATCAATTTCCCCCTCCCCTCTCCTCACTGTACACAGATTTCCCTTTTTACCTTTCTTCCTTCTTCCCTTGATCCTAATTTATGGTGAGCCAAGTTCAGTTAGTATGTCCCTCAGTGGAACTGGAAAGGAGGGTTAAGACACTTTTGAAACAAACACACCCGTAAAACAAACACATCTTTTGTCTTGCTAATATCCAGCCTGTCTTATTACCACATCTGGGTGTGTTATTTGCTAATAGATTAAAAAAAGATCTTTCTTACCACTGCGCCCCTCTCCCAGTGTGTTTGTTCTAGGATGGGGTAGGGTGGAAAGGAAGGAGGAGAGGGGAGACAAATCCTATCCTGTTCCACTGATTATAGGAGTTTCTCAAGGGTAACATAGTATTTCTTTCCTATGGTCTCATAAATGGTAGGAATAACATCACCCTTAAGAAACTGCCAGCAGCTACTACTTTCGTGTGAGAAACTCAAGGAGGTAGCCTTTCTTCGAGGTCTTTAATAGGACCATGTGATTTAGCTGCACTCCTTTTATGTGGCCATGTCAGCATTTAATCTAGAATGTCCAGACTAACTATGTGATTCTTTCTCATGTAGAGGATGGAAGGAACAGATGCTCATTTGTTGGGTTGATCTTTCTAGGCCAGGGCTAAGGCTACCAGGAGCAAGATTTTTGGGCTCAGCAGCCAGCAGATATAAAGAAGAAGCAACTGAGATGGAAACCCTCTTCCCTGGGCCCAGTGTCTTTGATCCCATGAGGAAAATCTTAGGCCAGTATTAACACACATTTGCTCAGTGATAATACCAAAAAAGGAAAGCCCCTACAACCTGTCATGGGCACTTTGCTACGTGCCTACTTTAGGCACAAATTCTTGCCATTATGGGACTATTTAATAGACACGTGGCAGAGTAGAAGAGGCCCCAGAATGAGAGGCAGCAGGCTTTTCCCGGCTATTTGACCTTGAGCATGTTTCTTCAGGCATGTAGGCCTGACACCTCATGGCATATTCAGGATCTGCCTGGATTCAGCATGCTGGCATCAGAGACTGTTGTAAGCAAGTAGCAGGAGATGAAGCTGCAGGAGAAAGGAGACCATGAAAGACTAGGCTCTTTTCAGGATATGGATCTAATTTCAAGATTGGTGAGGAAGAGAGAATTTTAAATAAGAAAATAGCACTCCTCGTTGCTTTATAAGTTTCTCAAAATCCTTGCCCAAACATAATCATGTTTATTCCCTTGCTTGAACTGTTCATGAATTTTTCTATTCTCACAAGATAAAGTCCAAGCCCCTTGGTGAAGTTTACAAGGCTGGGTGCAAGCTGGCCCCTGCCAACCTCTCAGACCTCATTTCCCTCCTCCTGTCCCTATACCTTCATTCTTACGGACCTGGGCCTGCCCTTCCTCTGAAGGGGCAGAGCTGTTCATGCCTCTGAATCTTATATATAGCTACCATTTTGTCCCTCACCTCCTCTCCTTGATAAAGGCTTACTCTATTCAAGTCCATTCAAACATTACCTCTCTGAGAAGTCTTCCTTGTATCTCTATACAGAGCTTAGTGCTTCTTCCTCTGATTTATCTGCCTACATTACAGCATGTGACTCGTTCCAGACTGTTGGCTTATCTACTCCCACAGGCCATGAGCCCATCATTCATTCATTCTCCCGTTCATATACCCCACAAATGTTCTGACCAATAAATATACTAGGCACTAGGCATACAGCAGTAAACAAAACTGTCACAAATTCTTGCCATTATGAGACTATTTAATAGAAAGAGATAGATATTAAGTAAGTAAGTGACATTGTAGAATGGCTAAAGGTTTGACACCAAAGTTTCTCCAGACATCCTAGGCCCTTGCAGTTGGGAGGTGCCAGTGGACTGTGAGCAGAAGTGACATGTGTCACTTCAGTCCAAAGCATGTAAGGGCTGACCCATGACCCTCCAGCTCTCTTCCCCTGCTGCAGCCAGTGGAAGGCATGTGTCAAGCCACAAAATAGAAACATCCTAGATCCTTGGGTCACTGCTAGAAGAGAGAAGCCTAGAAAATAACTAGTCCTGCAGTGGGCTCTGCCTGAGTTAGAAATTAATTTGAAGTGTTGACTACTGAGCTTTAAGGTTGTTTGTCACAGAATAATCTAGCTTTTGTGGACTGGTAAAGATGGTGATAGAAGCTATGGTGAAAAATTAAGTAGGATACAGGATAGAGTTGGTGATAGGATATTGCAGGTGGAAGGGAGATGATCGGGGAAGGCCTTACTGAGAAGGTACAATCTGAGTAAAGATCTGAAGGAAATCAGGAAGCAGACTATGTGACTGACTGGGAAAGGAGTGCTAGGCAGAGGGGGGGGGCCAATGCGAAGGTCCTGAGGCAGAACTGTGTCCAGCAGTGTTATAGGAACAGCAAGGAGCTTAGTGCAGCAAATGAGCTTAGAGAGATTAGAACATGTTATATAGGGCCTTGTGGATCATTCTGAGGACTTTGAGTGAGAAGAGCCCTTCGAGAGTGTTGAGAGTGATGTAATTTGACTTTTTTTTTTTAAAAAAAAAACAAAACATCTTTGCTGCTGTATTGGGAATAGACTGAAGGGCTGAACAGAGACTAGCTACTACATTGGTCAAACTAGAGACACTGCATCTGAGAAGATGCAGGATGAGAAATGGTTAGGTTCTGTATGATTTCCAGGCTGTTGGGATGTAGAATATGAGAGANTTTTTAAAAAAAAAAAACAAAACATCTTTGCTGCTGTATTGGGAATAGACTGAAGGGCTGAACAGAGACTAGCTACTACATTGGTCAAACTAGAGACACTGCATCTGAGAAGATGCAGGATGAGAAATGGTTAGGTTCTGTATGATTTCCAGGCTGTTGGGATGTAGAATATGAGAGAAGTCATTGTTGATTCCAAAGTTTTGGCCTGAATGTCAGTAAGTTTGGAGTTGCCGTCATCTATGATGTGAAGAAGGCAATGGCACCCCACTCCAGTACTCTTGCCTGGAAAATCCCGTGGATGGAGGAGCCTGGTGCCTACCAGGCAGTCCATGGGGTCGCTAAGTCAGGCACGACTGAGTGACTTCACTCTCACTTTTCACTTTCATGCATTGGAGAAGGAAATGGCAACCCACTCCAGTATTCTTGCCTGGAGAATACCAGGGACAGAGGGGCCTGGTGGGCTGCCGTCTGTGGGGTCGCACAGAGTTGGACATGACTGAAGTGACTTAGGAGCAGCAGCATGATGTTGTTGGTTAAGACATTGAAACTTTGCCATTCTTAATAGATGTTCAGGTGGCAAAAAGCAAATAGAGAGCTTCATATATATCTTTCACCTAGTAGGTATCTAATAAATGTTTGTTGAACAAAAGAAAGACTCTGTTCATAACAGAATAGTTGTGAGGTCACAAAAAGTCTATGTAAATGAAAGTGCTTTGCAGAGTCTATCATACTATTCAAATTCAGAAAAAAAATAGTTTTGATAAAGTATTATACTCTACAAGTGAGGCAGAGACTAGGAGATATTTTTTGTTTTCCTTTTAAAAGACTTAAAATATTGAGCCTAAAGATTGAGTCATTCACTCAGCAAAGTTTGATGAGTTCTTAGACTGTATTAATATTATTATTATTAGTTATACTGTTTATTATTTGAAATTAAGGAAAAGATGATTTAGAAAAAGGCAAGTTAGTCAGAGAAGTGTTATCTACATTTCCAAAAGGCCTAAACTTTTTGTTAACAAGTGATAGCAGAAACCAGTAGAGTGAAAAGAGTTAATGATGGCCCACCAATTTTCCTATAACTACTATACTCAAATAGTTACCTTGGCATCAGTGAATTTGCAGACTTAAAAGCATATGAATTATCCCAAAGGTCAGATTATACCAAACAGATAATTATTGCCTTCCTTTTCTTGCCACTCCTCCAAGAATAATATTGAAGGATCAACTTTCTACAACACAAAAAACATTAGAAGGAAGGTCTTCTACATAGCCATGGAAGAAACTAAAATAAAAAGGAAATATTATAATGACTGAACCATAATTCTACATAAGGTAATTTGGCCATCTGGTCTTCAGGTTCATCTTCTATGGACACAAGCATACATTTCAGACACAGGGAGGGAAAGGGAAAAATATGTATATCTATCTAAAGGGCTCAAACAATGAATTGGGTATGGGGAAAGTGGTGGTGGGGGAAAAGACCATTTAAATAGCTGGTAGCATTAGAGTCAGTGTCTTGACTCTGTAATTGCTTTCCATCAGCTTTAGAACTTAATCCAGTTGTCATTTCTTTAACAGCTCAGAAAATTGCGCTATACAAGGACACTGAGAAAGAAAGGTCTTTTCCAGTGAAGTGGGTGAAGCATACCATATTAAGTTGTCCCTTTTTTCCCTCAGAGAATAATTCATTTTGCATAACAGGCTTTAGGAGCTACATGCCAATAGAAGTTAACATGTAAACCTAAGCGAACTATTTAATTTTTGTATGTTACATGTACTTTTCTCAGCAGCATTTCTGTTTTCCACTGGTACCTATCATTTCACAAAAAACAACATGTTCACTTTTGGCACTCCTAGACAAAGGAAGCTCCTAATTATCAAAAAGTTTTTGCCTAAAAGAATAGTAAAAAAGTATACCAAAAGCAACCACCTACCAGAAAAATGTTTAACAATAAAATATCTTCTTGGTGGAATGCCATGAACCATAGCTATTATTTAGAAATGGTCCTAGTTTTACTTATTAGAATATTTCTGAGTTTCAGCTTGAACATTTAAAAATCTACAATTGAATGAACAACTCATTATAGAGGAGTCTTTTCAGGGACTTTAAATATTTAATTACCTGTTGTACTTAAAACAGGACATAAAAACTGATACAGAGCCAGCCTATTGAAAAGGCCTGCAGAGTACACTCCATCCACCTTTCTGATACTGACAATTCTCCATCAACACAAGTAATCATCTGCCCTGTTTACAAAAAGTAAATGATACATCTTATAAGAGTCAGCATGTAATGACTGCTGAAAATTTATAGATAAATGGGTTATATCCAACAATTGATTACTGAACAAAGTTTTTATAAGAATGAATAGATAGGGAATAAAAGATTGGGACCTGTTGGTTCCGTAGTTTAAATGACTCATGAATATAACAACTAAGAAAAAAAAATACATGTATATATAAAATAGCAAATGTTGGTAAGGATATTGAGGAATTGTAACTCTTGTGTATTGTTGAAGGTGAAAGTGAAGTCACTCAGTTGTGTCTGACTCTTTGTGACCCCATGGACTGTAGCCTACCAGGCTTCTCAGTCCATGGGATTTTCCAGGCAAGAGTACTGGAGTGGGGTGCCATTGCCTTCTCCAGGGATCTTCCTGACCCAGGGATTGAACCTGGGTCTCCTGCATTGTAGGCAGACGCTTTACCCTCTGAGTCACCAGGGTTAGTGGTAATGTAAAGTGGTACAACTGCTTGTATAAAACAGTACGGT
Organism: Neotragus moschatus; assembly: GCA_006410615.1. Taxonomy (NCBI): domain Eukaryota; kingdom Metazoa; phylum Chordata; class Mammalia; order Artiodactyla; family Bovidae; genus Neotragus; species Neotragus moschatus. Next base: position 3,203,936 of record SJYA01001566.1, on the reverse strand, counting down.
AGTTCCTCAAAAAATTAAAAATAGAACTATCTTATGTCTAGCAATTATATCATATGACCAGCTATCCTATGACCAAGGGCAAAGGGAAGCTGCAACAAGATGGTAGAAGGGGTGCAATCACATACCAGCCAGAAATGCTTGGAGAGCACAAACAAAACTTTGTGTGCACCAGGATCAAGGAAAGGGAGCAGTGACCCCCACAAGAGATGGAGCCACACCTGCCTTTGAGTGTTTGAGGGTCTCCTGTGGAGGCATGCGTCAGCAGTGGTCTGCCACGGAGACAGAGACTCTAGCAACAGCAGTCCTGGGAGGCATGTCTTGTGGCATAAGTCCTCTTAAAGGACATCACTGTTAGTGCCACTGTAAAGCCACTGGGGAGGCGCTGGGGCTGGGGGGGGAGGAGGGCGGGAGCAAGGGGCAACTCACAAACTGGAGAACAATTATACCAGAGAAGTTCTCATACTGCTGCGAAAGTTCTAAGCCACACAACAGACTTCCCAACGTGGGGATTTGGAAAAGGGACTGAGTATCCCCAGAGAATCTGACTCTAAAGGTCAGCAGGATTTGATTACAGAACTTCCAAGGACTGGAGAAACAGAAACTCTTGGAGAGCACAAACAAAATCTTATGCATACATGACTCAGGAGAAAGGAGCAGTGACCCCACAAGAGATTGAGCCAGATTTGCCTGTGTATGCTTGGGAGTTTCTGGCAGAGATATTGTTCAACGGTAGCCTGGAATGGGGTCAAGGGCACTGAGTGCAACAGTCCTGGGAGTCCCAACATGCTGGAATAAGTCTTTGTGAAGGAGGTTGCCATTGCCATTGTCCCTAACATAGTCTGGCCTCAGGCCAAACTACAGGGAGGGAACACAGCTCCTCCCATCTGCAGAAAATTGGATTAAAGACTTATTGAGCATGGCCTTGCTCACCAGAACAAGACCCAGTTTTCACCCAGTCAGTCCTCCCCAGTCATGAAGCTTGCACAAGCCTCTTATCCTCATCCATCACAGGGAAGACAGAATGAAAACCACAATCACAGAAAACTAACCAAGCTGATCACATGGACCACAACCTTGCCTAACTCAATGAAACTATGAGCCATGCTATGTAGGGTCACCCAAGATGAACAGGACATGTGGAGAGTTCTGACAAAATGTGGTCCACTGGAGAAGGGAATGGCAAACCACTCCAGCATTCTTGCCTGGAGAACTCCATGAACAGTATGAAAAGGCAAAAAGATATGACACAGAAAGATGAACCCCAGGTCAGTAGTTGTCCAATATGCTACTGGAGAAGAGCAGAGAAATAGCTCCAGAAGGAATGAAGAGGCTGAGCCAAAGCAGAAACAGTGCCCAGTTGTGGATGTGTCTGGTGGTGAAAGTAAGTCCGAAGCTATAAAGAACTATATTGCATAGGAACCTGGAATGTTAGGTCCATGAATCAAGGTAAATTGGAAGTGATCAAACAGGAGATGGCAAGAGTAAACATTGACATCTTAGGAATCAGTGAACTAAAACAGACCAGCACAGGTGAATTTAATTCAAATGACTATTATGTCTACTACTTTGGGAATAATCCCTTAGAAGAAATGGGATAGCCCTCATAGTCAACAAAAGAGTTCAAAATGCAGTATTTGGATGCAATCTCAAAAACAACAAAATGATCTTGGTTTGTTTCAAAGGCAAACCATTCAATATCACAGTAATCCAAGTCTATGCACCAACTAGTAATGCTGAAGAAGCTGAAGCTGAATGGTTCTATGAAGATATACAAGACCTCCTAGAACTAACACCAAAATAGAGATGTTCTTTTCATCACAGAGGACTAGAATGCAAAAGTAGGAAGTCAGGATACCTGGGGTGACAAGTAAGTTTGGCCTTGGAGTACAAATCGAAGCAGGACAAAGACTAACAGAGTTTTACCCAGAGAAGGTGCTGGTCATAGCAAACTCCCTCTTCTAAAAACACAAGAGACAACTCTACACAATACCAAAATCAAACTTATTATATACTTTGTAGCCTAAGATAGAGAAGCTCTATACAGTCAGCAAAAACAAGACTGGGAGCTGACTATGGCTCAAATCATGAACTCCTTATTGCAAAATTCAGACTTAAATTGAAGAACGTAGTGAAAACTACTAGGCCATTCAGATATGACCTAAATCAAATCCCTTATGATTATACAGTGGAAGTGATAAACAGATTCAAGGGATTAGATCTGGTAAACAGAGTGCCTGAAGAATTATAGACAGAGGTTCATAACATTGTACATGAGGCAGTGATCAAAACCATCCCCAAGAAAAAGAAATGCAAAAAGGCAAAATGACTGTTTTAGGAGGTCTTACAAATAGCTGAGAAAAGAGAAGTGAAAGACAAAGGAGAAAAGGAAAGACATACCCATCCGAGTGCAGAGTTCCAGAGAATAGGAGACATAAGAAAGTCTTTTTAAGATAACAATGCAAAGAAATAGAGGGAAACAATAGAATGGGAAGAACTAGAGATCTCTTCAAGAAAGTTAGAGATAACTCCCGGAGGGACAGGCCGAGAGAGCGGCGCCCCGGCCTGGCGCCGAGCCTGAGCCTGCCGGATGGCAGGCGGCCCAGCCGCGGGCTCGGCCTGGGCCCCAGCCCCGCCAGCATGGCCGGCCGGACCGTGCGGGCCGAGACCGGGAGCCGGGCCAAGGATGACATCAAGAAGGNCTCCCGGAGGGACAGGCCGAGAGAGCGGCGCCCCGGCCTGGCGCCGAGCCTGAGCCCGCCGGACGGCAGGCGGCCCAGCCGCGGGCTCGGCCTGGGCCCCAGCCCCGCCAGCATGGCCGGCCGGACCGTGCGGGCCGAGACCGGGAGCCGGGCCAAGGATGACATCAAGAAGGTGATGGCGACCATCGAGAAGGTCCGGAGATGGGAGAAGCGCTGGGTGACTGTGGGTGACACTTCCCTTCGTATCTTCAAGTGGGTGCCAGTGGAGGGCAGGTGGAGGGGCAGAGAGATCCCGAGGCCGGGAGCGAAGGAGCAGGGGCGCCAGTCCCCGAGGGGGCGGCCCTCTCATCCTGCTGGATCTCAATGATGAGAACAGTAACCAGAGTTTCCATTCGGAAGGCTCCCTGCAGAAGGGCACAGAGCCCAGCCCTGGGNCCCTCTCATCCTGCTGGATCTCAATGGTAAGTAGGGATGCTAAGATGTGGGGGGCTGTGGGCACTAAGGGAGGGGACTGGGGCCTCAGGCCCAACCCTTTTGGCTTTTTCCCCCCACAGATGAGAACAGTAACCAGAGTTTCCATTCGGAAGGCTCCCTGCAGAAGGGCACAGAGCCCAGCCCTGGGGGCACCCCCCAGCCCAGCCGCCCTGTGTCACCTGCTGGACCACCGGAAGGGGTCCCAGAGGATGCTCAGCCCCCACAGCTGGGCCAGGAGAGAGGTAGGACCAGGCGCCTCGCAGGAGCCCTCTCCGCTCCAAAGTGGAAGCCACCAGCTTGCCCCTCTGCCAGCTCTTCCTCCTAAGTTGCCTCCCTGAGTTCTGTGGAAAGTCCCTGCCCCTCCTCTAGGGACTGTCTCTCTCCTTCTCTGGCTTCTTAGCTTCTGTGGATAGCTTATCACTGTCTGAGATTTTCATGTCGATTTAGCTTTGTACTAGTTAAATAGCTTTCTTTCCCCCTCATGTCAGCTTCCTGACTGGTGGGCCCACATTGACCTCGTTCACTGGTATTATCCTCAGAACACCACGGAACACATAGCAGGTGCTCGATAAGTATTTACTGGGCCTTCCCTGGTGGCTCAGTCCAGCGGGTCTCAAAAGAGTCAGACGACTGGGTGACTAAACAACAGCCTAGGTAGCTGGTGAAGACTCCGCCTCCAATGCAGGAGACCCTGGTTCGATTCCTGGGTCGGGAAGAACCCCTGGAGAGGAAATGACAAGCCACTCCAGTATCCTTGCCAGGATAATCTCCTGGACAGACCGGTGGGGTACAGTCCATGGGATCCCAAAGAGTTGGACATGACTGAACATGCATGCATGATAAAACAATTGTGAGAATCATAAGAGTGATTAATAAGTGATAATATAACTGCTAATATTTACTGAGCTAAGTACTTTCCATGTTTTATCTCATTTAATCTTCACTACACCCTATGAGGGTAATGATCTCTATTTATAGATGAGAAACCAAAACTCAGAGAGGTTAGCTAAGTTACCTAAGCACACACAGCCAATGAGCTAGGATCTTGGGCATGAGTTCTCCTCATGTGTCTTCCCCTAGAGTCCGTCCCCTGTCTGGTCAGATTCACTTCCCCCGTGTGTTTGCCTTCCCCTGCCTCCCCAGCTCTGTCATCTCTCCCACCCACACTTGGCTCCAGCCTCCAGGATCTTCCTTCCTCCAGTCGTACCCCCACTAAACACAAGTTTGACAAGGTTCTTTTCCTGCTACAAAGACTTCAGTGACTCCCTATGACCTTTAACTCCTCAACCTGGCACTCTGGGCCCTTCATGAACTGTCCCCTGCTGACCTCATTGTTCCCATCCAAGAACACTCTGATTTGGGCCCATGTTCCATGTCTAGATCATACCACACACTTTTGTACCTTTACTAATGTAAAAACAATAATTTGCATTTATTGAGCACTTACTCTGTGCCAGGCCCCGTGCTGATGGCTTTTCCTGTCTCATTTAATCCTTACAACAGTCTCGTGTGGTAATTACTACACGTGTGGTGTAGTCACTCAGTTGTATCTAACTCTTTGCGACCCTTTAGACTTTAGCCTCCCAGGCTCCTCTGTCCATGGGGATTTTCCAGGCAAGAATACTGGAATGGGTGGCCATGTCCTCCTCAAGGGGATCTTCCCCACCCAGGGATTGAACCACATCTCCTGCGCCTCCTGCTTTACAAGCAGATTCTTTACCCGCTAAGCCAGCAGGGAGCCCAGTCATTACTATAATCATCCCCATTTTACAGACAGGAAAACAGGCTTAGAGAAATAAAGTTACTTGCCAAAGGGGAAAATTCAAACCTATGTAGTCCAACCCCGGGCTTCCCAGATGGTTCAGTGGTAAAGAATCCACCTGCCAATGCAGGAGACATAAAGAAACACGAGTTTGATCCCTGAGTCAGGAAGATCCCCTAGATGGGGGCATGGCAGCCCACTCCAGTATTCTTGCCTGGAGAATCCCGAGGACAGAGGAACCTGGTGGGCTACAGTCCATAGGGTCGCACTAAGTCAGACACGAGTGAAGTGACTTAGCACCCACACACACACGCACGGAGTCCAACACCCAGATCTGTGCTTGCCAAGCTTCTGTTGCCTCTACCTGAAATGTACTCCAGCTCCGCATTTGTCTACCTGATCAAATCTACTCACCTGTCAAGATCCCACCTATATGTCCTTCCTGTGTTTTCTTTCTGGGTTGCAGCCAGGGATCTGGCTCCCCACTCAGTGCTCCCACAGCCCATAGGCTTATGTGACTCGTGGGTTTCCCTCCTGTTCTCTGCAGTGGCTCAGGGAACGTCTGTTAATTTCATGTTTCAGATCCTGGGGGCATACCTGCGGGCAGCACGGATGAACCCCCCATGTTGACCAAGGAGGAGCCTGTTCCAGAATTGTTGGAGGCTGAGGTGAGAGTGGCCACCTGGACTCCCAGGTCTTGGAGGGAATGGGGAGCTGTGGGGTCGCTAAAAGCTTGAGGGCTGCACTCTTGAGGTCAAGGTGGGAAATGTAGGCCTTGGATACAGCTAAAGGCTGGGTTCTTGGGACTGAAAAGAAAAGGGTGTTTTAGAAACAAAATCCTGCAGGCTGGATGGGGGCTGACTTGAGACCATCAAAAACCTGAAAAGATCATGGTGCACCTTCAAGTTTTTTTCTTTAATCCTAAGTATGTAACTTAGCTTTAAAAAGTCTCCCACAAACTTCTGACTTTTCCTACAAGGACTACCATGTGATACGTTTTCCAGAATTATCAACTTCTTTCCCCCAGTGTTGTTTCCGGCGCCTTACTTAGTCTGCTTCCCAGGTGGCGCTAGCGGTAAGGAACCCACCTGCCAGTGCAGGAGACTTATAAGAGATGTGGGTTCGATCCCTGAGTCGGGAAGATCCCCTGGAGGAGGGCATGGCAACCCACTCCAGCATTCCTGCCTGGAGAACCCCATGGACTGAGGAGCCTGGTGGGCTATAGTCCATAGGGTCGCACAGAGTCGGACACAACTGAAGCGACTTAGCATACACACACTTTGCATCCTGGGGCCCCAGNTCCCCTGGAGGAGGGCATGGCAACCCACTCCAGCATTCCTGCCTGGAGAACCCCATGGACTGAGGAGCCTGGTGGGCTATAGTCCATAGGGTCGCACAGAGTCGGACACAACTGAAGCGACTTAGCATACACACACTTTGCATCCTGGGGCCCCAGCCCTGGGCTAGACTCCCGAGTCGGGGAAGGGAGTGGAGTAGAGGCTTTGGAGAAGGCAGGGCTAGGAGCCTGCACTCCTGGGTTGGGGTGGAGCTCACGCCTGTCCACCCTTCCTCTCCAGGCCCCTGAAGCTTACCCCGTCTTTGAGCCCGTGCCATCTGTCCCCGAGGCAGCCCAGGGTGATCCCGAGGACTCGGAGGGCGCCCCCCCACTCAAGCGCATCTACCCAAATGCCCCTGACCCCTGAGAAGCCGGCCTGCCTGTCCTGTTGCCCCCGGGGCCCCTTTGGCTTTTTACAAATAAAGACCCTTTTGTAATTTTGTGTCATGTCATTTCCCCGTCAGGGCTGGGGAGGGTCTTTGGAGACAGTTTTGTCTCATGCTCCAATTCTCAGAGGGGGTCACTGAGGCTCTAAGAGGATCTACCTATAGCTATACCCTGAGTCAGACATAGAAGGGGGAGTTGAGCCAGGACCCTGCCTCCTCCACCCTCTCTCCACTCTGTCTTGTCCCCCTTACCTTTGACCCTACCTTTGGCTGTCCTGCTCTTGGGAATCCCCAGGACCCCTTTTCTTCCTGCTCAGCCCTGCCCAGGCCCAGCAATTACCAAAGTTCTGGGCTGCTAGGTGTGTGAGTCCCATTCACACATAGGAACGTGAAGGCCCAGCGGGATTTTGGGGCCTGTGATGACCCAACCTGTTCCCTGCCCCGAGGAAGCTACAGTCTGGTGTCTCCCTGCCTCTGGTCAGTCATTCCCCCAGTGGACCCCTGCCCACACTCCTAGTGGAATCTTCCTTGTCCTCATCTCAATCGCCACCTCTTCCAGGAAGCCTTCCCTGACTGCAGGCTTAGTGAGTTTCTCCCACTGTTTGGGCTCTCACACCACCACCCCATGTGTTTCTCTCCCTTTGTCTCAGTATTGATCAGGATGTTGGGGGATGGTGGGTTTGTGCATCTGTCTCATCCACTAGGCTGTGGGCCGCTGAGAGCAGAACTTGGTCCCAGCCATGCCTAGCAGCACACTCAGCATAGAACAATCATAGTAACTATTTGATGAATGAATGAATGAGCTGAGGCGCTCCAGGAAGGCTTCTCTGAGGAGGTGGCACATGAGCTGGACTCTGAGCCATGCACCTCAGCATGGCAGATCTGAAGTTAGAAGTCCTGGCTCTGTTACTCACTAGCCCTATGGCTCTATGCTGGGCTCCTTTCCCTCTCTGAGCTGTAGTTTGTTCATCTGACCAATGGGGACAATAGCTAGGCCTCATCTGCTGCAATGGTTTGTGGGAACCTTCAAATAACATAAGAAACCTTCACTCTATGCCTGCCAGAGAGTCAGAGTCAGAGTCCTGTTTTTAACAAAGGAAGAGACTGAGGTTCAGAGAAGACCACATTGAAACTTTAAAGAACTTTTAAAAAAATTTAGGGGTATTTCCTGATAGCAGCTGCAATAGTAATACTGTTTGAGCCAGGCTGGCCAGGGGAGCCATGTGGTATATTCATTTTTTGTTGTCGCCTAACGAATTATCACAATTTTAGTGGCTTAAAACAATACAGATTTATTACCTTAGCATACTGGAGGACAGATTGCCAAAATTACTTTCAGTGGATTAAAATAAGTGTCAGCAGGGGCTCGTTCCTTCCAGGGCCTATAGGGGAGAACGTGTGTGTTTGCCTTTTCTGGCTTCTGCGGTCCCCCTGCAAGTTTTATGGCCCTTGCCTCCATCTTCAAATCCATCAGCAAGAGTAGCATCCTCCAAACTCCCTTTTCTCTCTCTGCTTCCATTGTCACCTTTTCTTCTCTGACTCTCTTGCCTCCCTCTATTAAAGACTCTGGTGATTACTTTGAACCTATGGGATAATCTATGATAATCTTACCATCTCAAGATTCTTAATTTAATCACATCAGGAAAATCTTATTTGCCATGTAAAGTAACATCGTCACAGGTTCCAGAGATAGGGCATGGACATCTTTGGAGGGCCATGATTCAGCCCAGCACAAGTGGTACTAATCTCAACTGTCTTCAGGGTGTGTGGGTCATCTCATGTATCACCCCATGGGGTAACGAGAGTGCTCTGTAAAGTGTTTTGTATGGATTAGTACAGTATTAAGNGTTTGAGCCAGGCTGGCCAGGGGAGCCATGTGGTATATTCATTTTTTGTTGTCGCCTAACGAATTATCACAATTTTAGTGGCTTAAAACAATACAGATTTATTACCTTAGCATACTGGAGGACAGATTGCCAAAATTACTTTCAGTGGATTAAAATAAGTGTCAGCAGGGGCTCGTTCCTTCCAGGGCCTATAGGGGAGAACGTGTGTGTTTGCCTTTTCTGGCTTCTGCGGTCCCCCTGCAAGTTTTATGGCCCTTGCCTCCATCTTCAAATCCATCAGCAAGAGTAGCATCCTCCAAACTCCCTTTTCTCTCTCTGCTTCCATTGTCACCTTTTCTTCTCTGACTCTCTTGCCTCCCTCTATTAAAGACTCTGGTGATTACTTTGAACCTATGGGATAATCTATGATAATCTTACCATCTCAAGATTCTTAATTTAATCACATCAGGAAAATCTTATTTGCCATGTAAAGTAACATCGTCACAGGTTCCAGAGATAGGGCATGGACATCTTTGGAGGGCCATGATTCAGCCCAGCACAAGTGGTACTAATCTCAACTGTCTTCAGGGTGTGTGGGTCATCTCATGTATCACCCCATGGGGTAACGAGAGTGCTCTGTAAAGTGTTTTGTATGGATTAGTACAGTATTAAGGGTCATGGCACCCCACTCCAGTACTCTTGCCTGGAAAATCCCATGGACGGAGGAGCCTGGTAGGCTGCAATCCATGGGACCGTGAAGAGTCAGACACGACTGAGCAACTTCACTTTCACTTTTCACTTTCATGCATTGGAGAAGGAAATGGCAACCCACTCCAGTGTTCTTGCCTGGAGAATCCCAGGGACGGGGGAGCCTGGTGGGCTGCTGTCTATGGGGTCTCACAGAGTCAGACATGGCTGAAGCGATTTAGCAGCAGCAGCAGCAGCAGCAGCAAGGCTCAGAATTCAGGCTCTGGGTTTGAATCTCAGCTTCCATTCATTCTCTCTGTGACCTTGAGCAAGCGACTTAATCTCTCTGTGCCTCAGTTGTTTTATCTGTACAATGGAGATAATAGTAATATCAGCCTGGTGAGATGATTGTGAGGATTAAATGAAGGGATACATGGAGAGAGAGAGAGTTCTCGGCTTGGTGCATAGTAAGTGCTCAATAAATGGCTTTTGTTTTCCCTATTAGCCCATTTTATAGATGAGGATGTTCAGCAGTAGGGGTAGAGGGCAGAGACTCACTTGCCAGTGAGATTGGGGAAGAAGTTATTTCCAAGTAGCCTTTGAAAGGCTTAAGTTTGAGTCTCCCCCATGCCTATCCCTCTCCTGGCCCAAGGCCTCAGGCTCTGGGCATCTGTCCCTTGGCCCAAGCCTGCTCTCACCCTTTCTGTAGTCTACTCTGTAACTTTAAAAGCCACCTCTTCCATAGCCACACCCATGACCATCCCCTTGCTGTGCCCCCCCTCCCCACGTCCACACTCTCTTTTTGGAAATTCTTCACCCTTGGCTCTTGGGCCCTAGCCTCCAGTGCCCCAACATTCTTTTCCTCTATGTCATTCTCTCCTTTTCCTAACCCCTAAAATGTCCCTCATGAACATTTTCTGACCTAGCTCTTTTCGTCATGAAGACTCTCCTTGCTGGGTTCCACCTACTCCTTGAATTAAGGTTCCCAAGTCTCTATCTTCAAGTCGTGCCCCCACCTCCAAACTCAGGGCCACATGCCTTCAAGGCATTTCCCCTGGGATGCCCCGCAGGTCCTCAGCCTCATCCTCCTCCCAACCTGTTCCCAGCATGCCTCCCTGGGGTTCCCCAGAAATGGCCCACAATCCCAGGAGTTGGCTAAGGTGGGAGCACCCAGAAGTCAGAGTCACCATTCCATGAGGCGCTCTGTCTCATGAAGTCCCTGTTCTAAATAATCTTCCCACCTTCTGGCCCTTTCTTTGAGGTCCTGGTGTTTTGCTGGTGCTTCTCAGTGAGTTTCTCTGCTTTGCTTTTGCCCATCACCCATCCATTGTCTAGCTAGCTGCTAATTATAGCAACATATATTTATTGTGCACTTACTGTTTGCCTGGCACTATTCTAGGCCCTGGGGATACAGCATAGACTTAATGGAAAATAAATCTTTGCCTTCATGGACCTTATCTTCAATAAATTAGATCTTATGTAGAAAATTATAAGTACTTTAGAAAAAATAGAGTAAGGGAGGTAAGGAAAGAGGAGACTGCAATTGTGAAATCGGAAATTCAGGGGAAGCCTTATGGAGGAGATATTTGATGAAAAGTTTGAAGGAAGTAAAGGGGAGAGCTTTGCACTTACCTGGGTGAAGAACATTCCAGAAAGAGGGAATAGCCAGTGCAAAGGCCCTAAGGGGGCACATGGCTGGAAAGGAGATCAGTGCCTCTGGAGTGCAGGGATGGGAGGAGAGAAGGGTGGGAAGTGAGGTCGAGTCAGGTAGGGCCACAGAGGCAAGTCAGGCACGTAACGTGTCATTCAAACTTTAAGGATAAAAGGAGATATATTGAGTTTTGAGATCTCAGCCTCATCCCCCTCCCAACCTGTTCCCAGCATGCCCCGCTGGGATTCTCCAGAAATGGCCCACAATCCCAGCCTCGTCTTCCTTTGGCTCAATACATGCTGGGAACAGGTTGGGAGGAGGATGAGGCTGAGGACCTGCGGGGCACCCCAGTGGAGATGCACTGAGCCAAAAAGTTTGAGTTTTTCCATAATGTTAAGGATTATGAATCTTACCCAAATGAATTTTTTGGCCAACCCAGTATTAACAGTTATACCCAGATAACAGATGAAGCCTGGGATAACTAGAGTTTAAGGTCATCCTTCTTGGAGGCCATTGTGAGGACCTGGCTTACACTGTCAGTGAGATGAAAAACCATTGAAGAGGTGTGAGCAGAGCAGTAACATGATCAGATTTAGAGGATTTTTTCCCCTCAATATTTTATTATATAGAGTTTTAAAGTTTACAGCGAAGTTGGAAGGATTGCATGGGTGACACTGATAACACCTCCCACCCAGATGCTCTAACATTTTACTGCGTTCGCTGCACCACATATCCTTACGCACCCATCCATCCATCTTTCTTATTTTCTTTATACATTTCAAACTAAGCTGCACAAAATGGTGTACTTCCCTCTCAACACTTTGGCATATGTGTCATTAGAGTCCGGTGTTGACTAGAGTCCAGGTTTTTCTTTTCCTTTGAGGCAAACTATCCATATAGCAAAATGCGCAGGTGTTAACTGTGTTTCAACAAATACCTAATCTGCATAACGCAAGCCCTTATCAACAACGTCACTGCCTCCCCCTGGAACGTTTCCTGTTGGCTCTTCCTTGTCCCCAACTCCCTAGAGGCAGCACTGTTCTAATTTTGTTTTTGACTAGGTTAACCTGTTCTTGAACTTCACATGCATGGAATTTTATAGTAGGCACCCCTTGGTGTCTGTTTTCTTTCATTCAGTGCAGTGTTTTTGAGAGTCGTCTGTTGCTTGGATCAGTGGTTTGTTCCTATTGCTGGGTTATAGGCTGTACACTTGGCTTTGACCAGGAGTGCTCTGCCAGGTAGAGAGCAGATGGTTCCAAGTCCTCTCGCTGTTTCTAGCTCCCTGTACAAGTATGTCAAGGCTGGCGCTCAGAGCCCTGGATAAGGGCATCACAGAGAGATGGATAGCCTTGCCTCAGGGCCATTTCTAGAATATCTGGGGGCATCAGTCCCCAGACGGAACTATATCAGAGGCAGAATCTAGGGTGACCAAGCATTCTGGTTTGCCCAGGACTTTCCCCTATGTTAGCCCTTCAACTGCCATTCCCAGGAATCCCTCAGTCCTTGGCAAGCTGGCATGGTTGGTCACCCTAGCAGGATCCCACCACTGCCCCTTGAGCCCCAGGCCCTTTCTCACTATACACTACACATCCTTCTTTCTAAGGACTGGTTTTCTTTATACTCCAAACCATTGTGCTGCTCCCTAGCTCTAAAACTTCACATGGCTCCCCATGGCTCTGTCTGGCAACCCAAATGATATCTTCAGCCTACAGCAGTGATTGTTGGAACCACCTGGGAACTTTTGATGCCTAGCTTCTAGCTCCAGACATTTTCAGTGGTATAGGGCACAACTTGGGCATCGGCTCCACAGGTGATGCTGATATCCTGCAAAGTTTGGGAACCAGTGGCCTGTGGCTAGGACTTCCTTGCCTTACATGGTATTGAACGTGTTTCCCGCACTTAAAATCAAGTGATTTCATATAAAAATCTGGACTCCCGGCCTCCTTTGACAAAGCAGATGCTCCAAGACAGAGTCTGCTAACAAGGATGGTCATCACCCAGGGGAGCAGAGGGCTGGCTGCCCGTGGAGGCAGAGCGTGTATTCTTCACTCTCCGCAGTCCCATCACCCCGCCACGCCTTGCTCTGCTTGTTCGTGTTCACCTGCATGGCCCACAGGCCAGTCTGAACTCTCCAGCCTGGTCTTCGTTCACCTCCTCAGCCTCTTCGTTTCTTCTTCCAGGGTGCTTACCTCATTCCTGACCTGCCACATGGGCCTCGTGGCGCTCTTTCCCACCTACCTTTGCCCATCAAACTCCTTATCGTGGCAGACCAGGTCCTGCTCAATTTGGCCCTGGCCCACTTCTCTCGCTTGGGCTTCCCTGGCGGCTCAGCTGGTAAAGAATCCACCTGCTATGTGGAAGACCTGGGTTCGATCCCTGGATTGGGAAGATCCGCTGGAGAAGGAACAGCTACCTACTCCAGTGTTCTGGCCTGGAAAACTCCATGGACTCTATAGTCCATGGGGTCCCCAAGAGTTGGACACAACTGAGCGACTTTCACTCACTCACCTCTCTCACCCCTCTGCCTGAGCTCTCTACCATCTGACCCACGAACACACAGAAGCTGACCAAGCTAGTTCCCATCTTAGCCCTTGCTCTTCCCTCTGCTGGAGAAACCCTTCTCTTCCTCCTCGTCTCTTTCTTCCTGGCCAGTGCCTACCTATCTTTCAGGCCTTGGCTTAGCACTCACCTCCTTCAGGGAGGTTCTTTGATCCTCAGACTAGGTCAGGTTCTGGGTTAGTCACCATACTTCCTCTTTCACTTGACATCTCACTTCCTGTGCTAAAGTAAGGCCACGTTGTTCATTTCTGTTGCAGGGCCTTCTGTAGTGATTGGTAAGTAGTAGGCAATTGTTGGTGGTCAGTGCAGGAAAGACCATCTCCCTTTCTCCATTGGCAAATCCTACTCCTTTTGCTGTTACATTTCTACTATAGCATTCAACTCTGTTCTCTTGGAGACCCATAACTTTACTGAGATCAAATGATCCATTGAGTTTTAGCTCAGGTCCTTCTCACAGTGGGCTCAGAGGGTCCCAAACCCATCCTGTGGTTGTTTGCCCAGTTTCAGAATGCATATCTGGAATTGGCATACTCAGCAACAGGTGGACTCTCCACGTCAGTTGAAGGCAGGGCTGTAACTGGTTGGTGACCCCCAGGTCCCTGCACAGGGTAAGTGCAAGGGCAGAGCACAGTGACTTACTCTGTTCTCTTATATTTGTCTGTTGGCAATGACTTTTCTGCCTGTCCCCTCCTTTGTTGCGCCAGTTGGGATGCAGCTGTGGTGATGTGAAGGGTCAGGACACAGCATAGGAATGGAGGTATTCCAGATTCAGGTGATTTGTACTGTGTGATCTTGGGCAAGTCATTTCCCTATCTAGACCTTAGTTGTCTCATCTGAAACATGGAGCCAATATTCTTTTCCGTATACAGTAAGTCCCCTACATGAGAACCTTCAAGTTGCGAACTTTCCACGATGCAAACGTGTTCGTGTGTCCAGTCACGTAAGTTAGTTCACGTGTCTGGTGTACACTGTCATGCGCATCTTCTACAAGTGGCTGTGCTTTTGTGTATGTTACTGTACAGTACTATGCAGAGTACAGTAGAACAGTCTCTTTATTCCAAGCCCAGGATACCCGGAAGCCAGTGTCAAAGCAGCAGCAGGGTAGCTGCTGAGAAGCACCAAGTGATAACGGTGGAAACAAGGGTGAGAATAATTGAGAGTGGAGCGAAGTGAAGAGATTAAAACACGACTCATGCAACCATCAGCAGGATCCTAAAGAACAAGGACAAGATCATGGAACATGTGAAGTGAAGTCTGCTGTGCCGATGAAGTCAACAATAATGTCGAAGAAGCGTGGAAAATTGATGGAGGAAATGGAGAAACTTCTCAGAGTGTGGATGCAGGATCAGCATCAGTGTCAAATCCTGCTCAGCTTAATGCTGATTCAAGAGAAAGCTAAACAGCCTTTATGAAGGCTTGAAGAAGAAACAGGGTGAAGAAGCAGAGGGCGCATCTTTAATGCCAGCCATGGTTCAAGGCTACGCCCAGCCTTCACAGCGGAGAAGTGGCGAGGCCACGAGTGCAGATATGGTAGCTGCCTGGGAACTTCCTGAAATCCTTGGAGAAATTACTGTACTGTACTGTGCTGTGCTAATGAAGACCTGATGGAATTGAAGGCCCAGAGGAAGGATGAAGAGAGACAGGAGGAAGAAGAAATAACAGAAGAACTGAAGCGATTCACGATGCTGGAAATGACAAGATGATTTTATTTGAGGAGGCAGTTTTAGTTTTTGAGGCATAGGGCCTGAATGTAGAATGGTACATGGATGTTGTTCAGGATGCTATTCAGCACTACTGGGTCATCTGTAATGAGTGAAAAGGAGCTTCTACCCAGTCCATCACTGGGTTATTTTTTTTTCAAGAGGGTAGACAGAATTGAATCCAGCAAGGAGCCAGAACCTATGCCGTCAGCGTCAGGCGAGAGTGAAATTGCAGCTTGCTCTCCGTCTCCTATTGCTGACGATCCTTCAGTTCCATCATCTCCCACCTCTTCTCCCTCTTTCAATCAGTAACTCTTTCTGCCTGATCACTGGATGCCAGCCCCTGGATGCCAGCTGCTGTACTGTACTTTTCAAGGTACTGTACTCTAAGATTAAAAATGTTTTATTTTTTTGTATTTGTTTTTTATGTATTATGTGTGTGAAAAGTATTTAAAAAAAAACCCTGTTACAGTACAGTACAGTACTACTGTAGCTGATTGTATTAGTTGGGTTCCTAGGCTAACTTTGTTGGACTTAGGAACAAATTGGAGTTATGAATGAGCTCTCCTAAGGATCTGGTTGGTATGTAGGGGACTTACTATATATATACTAGGAGCAGAGTGAACCAAGTCCAGATCATGTACCCTGAGAAGCTGTATAGAAACCAAATTTTTGTAAAGTGAATAATATTTCGAACCTTTAAATTTTAAAATCACTGGTAGGATTGCAAGCACTCTAGGAAATTTGGGAAATGCAGTGCCAAAGAAAAGAAAGTAAAAGTCCATTGTATCGATAATAACCTCAGCTGAGGTTTTACTGTATCTATTTTAAGATATGGTGAGGGAACTGGAGTGAGGCAGTTGGAATCAATGAAGATAGCCCTAAATGGGGCACCGGGGGTCTGGTTCAGCTGCCGGGTGACTTCAGTCGCCTTCTCTGTAGAATTGGATCCACAGGCCGTGCTCCCCTCACTGCCTTTGGTGAAGCTTCCTGGAAACAAAGGACGGCAGCACGCCTTCCAAACGGCCGACAGCCAGGAAAGCGCGCTGTGGCGTCGCAAGGGTTAAGGGCGCAGAGCGCAGAGCCCGGCATCCTAGAGAGGCCGCGGGCGGACTTCCGGCGCCGGCGCTCTGGGCGCGGTTTCTCCCTGGGTCGTAAGGAACTAGCGGAGGTGTGTGTGTGACCGGTGCTCTGTTTGAGCTGCGGCAGATCTGGGTCACCGAGGCCAAGCCATGCCGACGTGTCCCCTTCATCCGAGTTCCTGGCCAGCATCTTCTCCTGGGGGCAGCATGTGAGGCACCCTGGGCCTTTAGTCTCCATGGCTGTAATGCCGGCGTGAGGATCCCGGGACTAGGCGATCACAGTCGGTTTTTTCCTTAATTACTTACCCCAGGGAAGTAATTAAGTACTATATCCCCATTATCCTCAGTCCAGCATATTTCCTCTCCTTACTACAACTTCGGGAGCATGTTCTGATTTTACAAGTAAGAAAAGTGAGGTTCAGGGCGATTTTCTCCACAACCATGATGCACGACAGTGGCGGAGTAGGGAGGATATAAACCGAGTTTTTGCGACTTGAATGGCAGATCTGTTCGGGGAAATATTAACTAATATTGAGTGCTTACAACTAGAATCTTTTCATAAAGGGGCAAAAGCTTAGCACAGGGAGACGATGGGGGTGGTACTCACAGATCTGGCTAAGTTGTACTCAACAGATCTGTCTGAATTAGGTAATAGTGAGTTATAATAGTGGTCCTGGTTCGGTATCTTTGCATGCTTTACCTCAAGGAGAAAAAATAAATAAAATTTAGCAGCTTTCTCTCTTAGAAAAAATGTGTGTGTATATATATATATATATATATATATATATACACACACACATATATATTTACTTATTTGGCTGCTCCAGGTCTTAATTGTGGCACTTGGGATCTTAGGTCTTTGTTGCTACATGCAGGACATTTAGTTGTGGCATGTGGGATCTAGTTCTCTGACCAGGGGTCAAACCCCAGCCCCCTGCATTGGGAGTGTGGAGTCTTAACCACTGGACCGCCAGGGAAGTCCCACAGCATATATCAATCTGTCCACTTAAAATAGACAATTCAGTGGTTCTTTAAGTATGTTCAGAGTTGTGCAATTCTCACCACAGTCAGCTTTAGGACATTTTTCATCACCCTCAAACCATACCCGTTAGCAATCATCCCATTCTCCTCCAGCCCTAGACTATCACTAATCTATTATATGTTCTGTCTGTATAGATTTGCCTATTCTGGACATTTCATACACAGCCATATAAGGCCTTTTGTGACTGGGGTAATCCCCTATCTTAAAGTCCAGGCCTTGAGCTCAGAGCTTTGGCCTATAACCATAGCCAGTGAGAATAGATACCATCATTTTGGCGTTGTTGTATTTATTTTTTAACCACCTTAGGGTAAGTTCCTTTTTGTGGTAGTGTCCTTCTTGAATAAATGTGTTTTCATTTTGAAAGTTATTTTTAAATGACAAGATTAAACAAATAGAAATGGTGTATGAATGTCTGAAGGTTGGGAAGATGGGATGTGAATGAAGTTTGGAAAACACTAGATTGTCTGATTTGAGGTTTTCCAGGATGTAGTTGGAAAGCCACCCTATTATTCCATTTCACTCTCCTAACAATTTCTCAGAAGAAGTGTATCATTTTACTGATGAAGAAGCAGGTATAGCAAAGTTAGCTATGGTGACTTGTCCAAGGTCATATAGCTAGTGACAGAACCTAGAGTTAACCCAAGGTCTAATTCCAACACCCACCTTTTAACCAAGTTTAAAAGTAAAACTGGGGGTGAGGAATGGACTAGCAGACTTGAGAGAGGACCCTAGCCACTAGGCCAAGCATGTGGGGACAGGCTGGTTCAGTTGTTTTGGGTACACCTTCAAAGTATGTGTGTACTCAGTCGTGTGGGACTCTGGGGCTGCATGGATGGTAGCCCACCAGGCTCCTTTGTCCATGGAATTTTGCAGGCCAGAATCCTGCAATGGGTTGCCATTTCCTCCTCCCGGGGATCTTCCCAACCCAGGGAGTGAACCCACATCTCTTGCATCTCCTGCATTGGCAGGCAGATTCTTTACCACTGTGCCGGCTGGGAAGCTGCTCCAAACAAATAATCAATTATTAAAACACACACACACACACACACACACACACACACACACACACTGTAATTTGTGACTCTAGGCAGAAATTCCATCTGAGGCAATGGGATTTTTCTTCCTCTCTCAAGGGCACACAAGAATCCAAGAGGTGTTGCCTGGATAACTAGAGAGGTGACGTGTGTGTTTTGTTGCCAGAGAGAGTCTTAATTCCATGGTGGGAGAAATTCCAGTTAAGGAATTCAAGACCTTGTGCTAGAGAGGCGTCCTCCTAATTCACATGGCAGCTACATCTGCAGTTTCTTCTAAGTAAAGTCCCTTCTGAGCAGATGCCATGACACCCCACTTTCCTCTCACATCCCCGATAGGCCCAGGAGTTAGCATCTGAACCCAACTTTCCATAGCAGTGCAGGAGACATGGGTTCAATCCCTGATTATGGGAACTAAGATCCTGTAAACCATGTGGCACAGAACAAATAAAAACTTTAACAAAGAGAAGCTGAACCAAAAAAGTTCAAAAGGAAAAACTAGGGAATGAAATATTCACAGAGGGCTTTGAAAAGCTCTGACACATTCCTGGGTATACCTAGAAGGTCACAAGCACATGTAGAAAAGACCTAAGAAGACCCTAAACTCACCTCTAGCTGACCTTAATGCTCTGTGCAGGCAAGAAGGGGAAGTTAAAGCAGTGTTGCACACATACACACAGTCCCTCAGAAAAGACTAGGAAATTTACTAGTTGAAGGCATTAGTTGTCCAATCATTAGCTAATCACGAAGCAAGTTAATTGAGCACAGACTTTAGTGGCCATGCAGAAAGAATACAGTCTTTTTACAGAATTAACATAGGAAAGTTCATAAATAGCAGCAAGGACAACAACAAAGCCTGAGGAGGGGTAGAATCTGACTTTTGGAGTTGCCACATTATAATATTTAAGATGTCACTGTTGGGAACTCTCTGACAATCCAGTGGTTAGGACTCCATGCTTTCACTGCTGAGGGCCTGGGTTCAATCTCTGGTTAAAACTGACAAAACTGAGGGAAGAAATAGACAATTCAGTAATAATTGTTGACGACTTCAATACTTTTGACAATGGATAAAATAACTAGACAGAAGATCAGAAAGGAAACAAATCCAACAATAGTGGAGTTTTTCCTATCTATTTCATTCCGAGGAACTATGGGTCAAGTACCATTGCCAAAGACCTCTGCTAGCCAAGAAATCAGATTGCCTGATGGTCCCTGCTGCCCTTTACAATTTATGTGTCTACCTTGTCTGGATCCTCTTGTGTGTTTTAGTTGCTCAGTCGTGTCTGACTGCAACCCCATGGACTGTAGCCCAACAGGCTCCTCTATCCATGGAATTCTTTAGGCAAGAATACTGGAGTGGGTAGCCATTCCCTTCTGCAAGGGATCTTTCTGACTCAGGGATCGAACCCAGATTTTCTGTATTGCCGGCAGATTCTTTATGGTCTGAGCCACCAGGAAAGCCCAGATCCCATCATACCCACTGATATTAGGGAGCCTAATATCAATTTGAGCCCTGCTCAAATAGTGATATCCTCTATAAGCATGGAAGTGCTCCCTTCAATGTTTTAGCAAAGAAATTGTCTTCTGGGTCCTCTCACTGAATGCAGTTGACAGATTGCATGTGATAACTCTAATCTATCACACTAAGCCTTTAGATTCTCTCTTCTATGTGATACCAGGAACACTATAGCATCTTGACCTCACTAAGTGTAGACTGCTATTAGGTCCAAAATTCAGTTAGCTAACCAAGGGATTTCTTACTGCCAACTTCTTAGCACATTAAATCTGGGATCTTTAGTAAATATACCCATAAATAAATGTGGCTCTAGCTAGAGTTATAATCTACCCTCATTGCTCTAACACCCTTAAAACCCATTCTCATGCACTTCTTAGGTTTCTGTCAACATAATTCAGTTCAGTTCAGTTCAGTTGCTCAGTCGCGTCCGACTCTTTATGACCCCATGAATTGCAGCACACCAGGCCTCCCTGCGGAGAAGGCAATGGCACCCCACTCCAGTACTGTTGCCTGGAAAAATCCCATGGACGGAGGAGCCTGATGGGCTACAGTCTGTGGGGTCACGAAGAGTCGGACACAACTGAGCGACTTCACTTTCATGCATTGGAGGAGGAAATGGCAACCCACTCCAGTGTTCTTGCCTGGAGANGGTACCCAGAGGAAATCAAAAGAATACATGAATGGCTAGAACACAGTAATCCAGGTGGAAAGTGGTACAAAACAGAAGTAACCCCAGGTTTCTCAACGTTGGCACTATTGACATTTTGGGCCTGATAATTCTTTATTGTGAGAGACTGTCTTGTGCACTGTGGAACATTGAAGCATCCCTGGCCTCTACCCACTAGAGGCCAGAAGCACCTCCCCCATGTTATAATAACCAAAAAAGTCTCCAGACATGTCCAAATGTCCTCTAAAGGTAAAATCACATTTGGTTCAAAACCACTGATAAGAGATATGCAGGGAGCAGACCATGTAGGTCTTTTTATGGAGTTTTGTTTTATACTATGAGCAATGGGAAGCCTTTAGAGGCTTTAGGTGTTAAAGGGGAGAATGGATAACATAATCTAAGCTCCATTTCTAAAAGATCCTCTGCTAGTAGTGAATAAAATGAAGGGGAGAATAAGCCCATGCCAGAAGGAAAGTGGACAGACCATTTAACAGGCTAAACCAGTTTAGAAGCTGCTAGACTAGTTCTAGTGCCAGATAGTGACAGCTTGGACTAGGGTGGTGGGTGGTGGAGATGCAGTTGGATGGATTTGAGACACAGGAAGTAAAANGGGGAGAATAAGCCCATGCCAGAAGGAAAGTGGACAGACCATTTAACAGGCTAAACCAGTTTAGAAGCTGCTAGACTAGTTCTAGTGCCAGATAGTGACAGCTTGGACTAGGGTGGTGGGTGGTGGAGATGCATTTGGATGGATTTGAGACACAGGAAGTAAAATCAACAGGACTTAGTGATAGATTGGACATGTACTGTGAGATAGAAAGAGACATCTGGAATGATTCGTGCTAGAGAAAGTAGATGGGTGATGGTGCAATTTACTAAGTAGGGAAGCTGGAGGTGGCCTAGGTTCGTGGGGGAGAGCATATGATTTGATCATGTTAAATTTGAGGGGCTTTTGAGATGCCCAGGAACAGATGCTAAATAGATAATTGGATATGTGGGTCTGGAATTCTAGGAGGTCTGGATTGGAGATATAAATGGGGGAGCAAATGGTCTAAAGATGGTTATCCCAGCTGTGAAAGTGTACAGTCTCCAAGTGAAGGACTATTGGAAGAAAAGATGAAAGTCCTAGGAGCTTGAGTGTGGGCCACTATTTGATGACCTGATAAAGAAGAAATGGCTGAAAAATTGGTGATAGCAAGAAAAATGTGGAGTCCCAGAAAGCCAGCTCAGAAAGTGGGTCAATAAGCAGGGAATGCTAAACCATGTCAAATCTTCCTGAGCGATTACATAAAGATAACTATAGAAAGTCTGCTGGATGGTCATTGTTGGTCTTTGTAAAAGTGGTTCAGGTGGCTTGACGGAAACAGGAGCTAGATGGGAATGGGTGAGGATTAGGAGGTGAGGAGAAGGAGACAGATGATGTTTTAGGAGGGATGGGACTGTGAGAAGGAGGGACATAAGGTGGAACCTGGGGAAGGCTATGAGGATGTTTTAAAATAAGAGGGCCAGGAGCCTGTGTCAGTGTCAGCTGGGAAATCTCTGCTTGAGATGAATTAGATGTGAAAGAAGAGATGCTTCAGAGCAGGAGGGAATGACCTTAGTGAAAGGGAGTATAATAGGCCCCTACAGTGCAGAGGGAGCAGTAGAGGGGGGGGCAAGTGTGGTGGGTTTGTGTGTGAGTGGAGAAGAGGAGGGGCATCAGCTGAGACTGAGGGAGGCTGGCCACTGGGAGTGGGGAACAGGGTAGAGGAGTTTGAAATTATGAGAGTTATTATGAGAATAATGATTCCCAGGAAGCAATAGGCCCTTGGTCATCTAAAAATAAAATTATGATTGGACTACTCNGGGGGGGGCAAGTGTGGTGGGTTTGTGTGTGAGTGGAGAAGAGGAGGGGCATCAGCTGAGACTGAGGGAGGCTGGCCACTGGGAGTGGGGAACAGGGTAGATGAGTTTGAAATTATGAGAGTTATTATGAGAATAATGATTCCCAGGAAGCAATAGGCCCTTGGTCATCTAAAAATAAAATTATGATTGGACTACTCAAAACTTGTATTAGTTTCCTAGGGTTGCCATAACAAAGTACCACAAAGTGAGTGGCTCACAACAGCTGGGAGAGAAATTTATTCTCTTATGATTCTGGAAACAGTCCAAAATCAAGGGGTCGGCAGGACCATGCTCTCTGAAGGCCCCAGGGGAAAATCCTCATTATCTCTCTGCTTCTGCTAGTTGTTGACAATCCTTGATGTTCCTTGGCTTGTAGATGCATTACTCCAGTCTCTGCCTCTGTCTTCATGTGGCCTTCTCTCCTATGTGTCTGTTTCCAAATTTCCTCTTTTTATAAGAACACCAGTCATTGGATTGAGGCTCACCTTAATCCAGTATCACCCCATCTTAATTTGTGTGCATCTGCAAAGACTATTTCCACATAAGGCCACATTCACAAGTTTCAAGTGGACATGAATTTTGGGAGGACACCAAGTCATGAGATTGCATTTTAGAAGTATTTATATGATTAAGAGAAATAGCTGATTATAGCTCTCAAGGGTCTCATATACATGTGAGGCCATACACACACATATGGTATCATATGCAACAAACCTTGTAGTGTCTCCACTGTCCCCGTGTGATAGATGAAGAAATGGAGTCTAAAGTCTAAGTGGCTTGCTTAAAGTGAGGTCCTGGCAGAGTGCATGCGTGCTCAGTTGCTTCAGTCATGTCAGAATCTTTGTGACCCTAAATGCTGTAGCCCGCCAGGCTCCTCTGTCCATGCGATTCTCCAAGCAAGAATACTGGACTGGCCATGGATGGGAATGGCAGCCCACTCAAGTATTCTTGCCTGGAGAACCCCATGGAGAGAAGAGCCTAGTGGGTTACAGCCCATGGGGCTGCTGCGAGTTGCACATGACTGAGCATGCATGCATACATGATGATGAAGATGAATTTCCTATTCTTACTTAAAGCCCCAACCACCAAAGCCATGCTTTTAGTCTGGGTATCATGTGGTACCTTAAGCCACGTGGTGAACCCTCAGAGAAGCAAGCAAATAATAAATTGTTTCTTGTCCAAAAATATGTTATTTTCACTAAATTCACATTCTTCATTAAAAAAATTTTTTTTAATCATGTATTTATTTTGTTGCCATTACTATTGGAGTCAGATGTAAAAAATATTGCCAAGTGTGATAACGAGGAGTTTACCATATATGTTTTTTTATTAGAATTTTATGGTTTCTAGTCTTACATTCAGGTCTTTAATCTATTTTGAGTAAATTTTTATATATAATGTAAAATAATGGTCTAGTTTAATACTTTGGCATGTGACTGTTCATTTTTCCCAATAAGGGAAAAAGAACTAAAGAGATTGTCCTTATCTCATTGTATATGAATGCCTCTTTTGTGGTAAATTAATTGGCCATATATGTGTTGGTTTATTTCTTGGCTCTATATTCTGTTTCATTTATCCAATTTTTTATGACAATGTCATGCTATTTTGATTACTATAGCTTTCTAATATAGTTTGAAATCTGTGGGGGTGGGGAGTACTTGAGTGGATTGCCATGCCCTCCTCCAGGGGATCTTCCCAACCCAGGAATCGAACCCATGTCTCTTACACTTCCTACAATGGCAGACAAGTTCTTTTACCACTAGCACCACCTGGGAAGCCCTAGGACCTAAACACAGGCACTCTGGCTTCAGAGACCACCTTTATCCCTTGGCTCTATTGTCTATCTTTTCCCAGATAATCCTGAATTAATTATAAAATTTAATCAACTATACATCTTAGAAATTACTCTTCCCTGACATTCTTTGTTGTTATCTTTTTAATATATCCATCTTAGGAACTACTCTTCCCTGACATTCTTTGTTGTTATCTTTTCCCCTACACATAGCTAGCTCTTTGTACATTCATCATGTCTACAGCTCCATGCTGATAGCCCACTGTATGGCAACAGAAGCCTGCCATTTTTTCCATTTGAGCTGGCAAAATATTGCTCTCCCTGTTCTGGTAACTTCCAGGCTTGGCTTTCTTTCCCAGGTCCAGAGCATCCAATTCATGGAGTTCTCAGAAGTGGAGAACCAGGATGACTACTACAGTATGGATGCTGGTTACATCCACACCCAGGACCAGCAAGGGGTGTATGTCATGTATGATGAAGCCTTGAGTGATCTGAAGGACCTAGAGACAGAACTGCTGCTTGTGGCCAGCCATTACATTGAGAGAGAAAAAGGTCAGAAGTCAGATTTTTAAAAATCAACCAGACAAAAATCAGCCTATCCAAACGGACAAAAAACGCTAAGGGCTCTATTTAACACCTCCCGCCTCAAAATATAAACACATATATAATAGTATTGGAAAAGTCAATAAGCATTTATACCTCCCCAACACACACCACTCTAGAAAAGATAAAGTTTTGCTTCCAGCTCAAGTCCCCATTTGTTGGAAACTGTAGCTTGGTTATAATTCTTATTATTGTTTAGACTCGACTTGTTGTGCAGTAGCATTTCTGCATTACGTACTAGATGCGGGGCCCTGAGGGAAGCAAAGTAAGCAAGTGAAATTAATGACTTTTTTCCCTAAGTGACAAAAAAAGAAATAATTGACCTTGGGGAAACTGCAGTTAGAAGCAGAGATATTTCTGAGTTCCTAACAAAAAACCACCAGGATGCAAGAAGACCTGGCTAGGAAAATGTCAGACAAGCCCCAGAGGGAGAAATCATTAGTCAGGGTAATCAGATAACCCATAATCTGTATTCTCTCTTTCTTTTGGCATCACTCAGATTTATCCAGTTTTAGAAATCGATGAGGTAAGAATATTCCTGTTGGAATAATACAATGGTATTAGTATTCCATTTGGAAAGAAATTAGAGTTTCTAGATGAATTGCAACACCTAGAGGGAAAATTTAGCAAAAGATTTTGCTATTTTGCAATATATGTAGACTTTAAGGATAATTCATGTTCATATTGTTATAAAATGCTGCTCTAAGAATGTTTGACAGTTAACCTTTCAGATCTCAGATAGAATTAATTTAGTATTAGTTTGAGTTCTTTGTTCTCCTTTTGCCAAAGACCATTTGGGATCTGAATCATGAGATGCAGTGATGGCATCCAACATTCCAGAGCACCTAATTTCAACTTTTAGCTTTTATCTTTACTGGTGATCCTACACACCAATGCATCATTTTTGCTGATGTTAATGTATAACATGATGTGACTGTGTTTAGCTACTAAAAACTTACTTTGGCTGAAATACTCAGTCACATGAGCATGTCTCACTGAGCTAGTGAGTATACGGTCATTCATTGTGAAATGATTTCCCAACTGCTGCTGGAGAAATTCCTGACCAATGGCTTTCTGTTGTTCAGTACCCATCATGTTACTTGATAATCACTAAACCTGAAAATCCCTTACTTTTTGATATTTTATTCTGAAACAGACTGCTTAAAATTTTAAGCAATAGTAATGCTGACAATGAAAACTTACAGTACTATAGTGGGAAAATATTTTAGCTGAGTAATGGCAATGGTTATCCTTACTGATTTCAGTTAGGAATTAGCACAATTAAGAAATACCTTAGAAATTTCCCTGAAAATTTTTGACTTGGTTGGCATCAATTGATACAGCAGTTTAAACTAGGTTTGTTGTTAAACCACCAGGAATCTGTTTTTACAGAGGAGAATTGCATGTTTTGCTTTTAAATTACAGGTTTGAGGAGATTTTAGTAAGTCTTTCATGTTAACTGAATTTTGGTTTATATTTCTAAGATTAGTCTTTTAAAATGAAAAGTAAAAACAAAAACCTCTGTTGATCTAGAAGTCAGCAAGTATGAATTTAAGGCCTACCTAGTCTTGCCCATGTCTCTTCAGCTGATTCTTAGGAATCCTAGTTACCCATTTAGTGTTTTCATTCCTGAGAGGGAGCTGACAATCTGAGGGGTCCACTTCTACTAGGAATACCTCTGTAGTGAGGCCTGTCTCTAATCATTTTCATCCTTTTCTCTCCCAGATCACAAAGAGGGCAGCAAGTCACATATTGACCAGGACTGGGGATGGACCCATGCAGGTGTGGACAGGTTTGCTGTGCTGTATGACATGTGGACTTGGGAAGCAACTCTTCTAGAAAGCAAGCGCCAGGTATTTTTGCCTAGAAAACAAAACACCTATTAAAAACATTCTTATAAAACCCAATATATTTTTTTCAACCCCATGGGTCTTTTAGGGCAACTCCCAATGAAGTGAATAAGTATTTTAAAAATCTTAGCCAGTGGTTCTTTGTTACAAAAAACAAAATGTGAAGGACATGGCTTCAGCTTAAGGGAAATTTGTTAAAGGGCTGTATAATTTAGGCCTTTTATGACATGTATGCTTTCAGTGAGAATGTGTGATGACTCCATTTGTGTTCATTGTGCTGTCAGGGACAGGCCTCACTTTGCTAAATGCAGACAAACCGACAGACCTTATTATGGTCTTTAGAAGGGTAGGCCACATGTGGGTGAGTGAGAGCAGTTGGGCAAGGATTTCCAGAAATGGAAATGACAGGATTTGAAGACTAGATGTTGGCATAAGAGAATGAGGGTGGAATTAAAATGACTTCCTTAGGCTCAGGGAGGAGGCTGTTGACTGAAACAGAATGAAGAAGAGGGGCCTCTTTAGAGGGGAACGTTTTTTTTGAGTCTAGGACACAAGGCATGTGAGGAGAGTGTGCTAAACCCCAGGTGTGAATGTCTTCCCAGGTGGTGCTAGTGGTAAAGAATCTGCCTGCTAATACAGGAGACCAAAGAGACGTGGGTTTGGTCCCTGGATCGGGAAGATCCCCTGGAGGAGAGGGCATGGCAACCCACTCCAGGTTTCTTGCCTAGAGAATCTCATGAACAGAGGAGCTGGGCAGGCTACAGCCCAAAGGGACACAACTGAAGCAACTTAGCACGTATGCATGAATGTTTTACAGGAGCTGTAGGTTTGAAGTTCAGGAGCAGGTATGAGCTGAGGTGTAAAGGTGGAAGTCATATCATAGTAATGTATCAAAATGAGTAGTAAAAGGGATGTCTGAAATGGGTCCCTGGAACACTTACATTTCAGGGGAAGGTCATGGGACAGGAATCCATGAGAGGAAGAAGGAGTAGCCAAAGAGACTGCAGCAAAAAGAAAAAGATTACAGTAGGAAAGCCCACAGAAAGAAAAGAATCTTAATTAGGAGAGGATGATTACCTGTGTGGAGAACAGGTGAAACATAAAGAAACGTGAGTCGTAACAACCAGACGGGGGCTTAGCCATCAGGCAGTCATTGTTAGCTTTGTAGTACTCTCTCAAAGAGCAGCAGAGGTGGAAACCAGATTAAAGGGCAGTGTGCTGTGGTAAGAGGATGTGGATGGGGAAATGTGGACAGGAAAATGTTTTCTTTGAATTGTTTTTCTAGTAGAGGGTTTTACCATTTCATCTACCCTCTGGTCTGTTACTCATGGAGATGTAGATCATCCAATTTTGGAAAACAGCTGGGTAGACTTACAGAGTACATGCCGTAGCTTTGAAACTTGTTCCTCTTTCCAAAGACAACTGACCTCTAGAGTGTGCATATGGACACTTGATCTGTCAATTAGAAGCTCACTGTGATCAACTGAGTAAATGGGATATTTAGCCTCATAATATAGAAACTGGAGAGGCTGCATTAAGTGTAAGTAATACAAAATCCTCAAATCGACATATTTATTGGTCCAGATGTGAGTTGTAGGCAGTACCCATTTTCTGTGCTCTCCCCACCTCTGTTTTTAGTTCTTCTAGGCCTCCTATGGAGGACTTGATGGTAGAGAAGAACAGAAAGGCAGAGAGTAATAAATAAACAAACCAATTTCTCCTCACTTTGGCCTAGTGTTCATTCTGTGCTAAGTTACCAGGGCTGTCTCCTAGTTTCTTCTATGGTACATGAAAATATTTTAACTTAAAACAACCATTGAAAATAATCTCCCTCCTTTCTACCCTGAGAATAAGTTTTCTATAGAAACTGACTTATCTATGCAAAAACCTGGAAAATGTAGCCTTCCAAATCAATTTCTGGAATTCCAGAAATTGTCAAAAGAGCCTATTTTTAATTGATAAACCAGACTTTTATCTAGAATACAATTGATTCCCCCCCCATACTGATATTGCTGCTAAGTGTCTTTAGCTGTTTTTGATTATTAAATATATTGGAATCACTAAAGTTAAAAATTGCTCAAACACATTAGGTTGCCTTAAATCCTTCAAGTAACCATATTATATAAACTGCTCATAAAAATAGAGCTGGTATGAGTTTAGGTGGATTAAGAGACTCGGAAGCCAGACATCAGTTGTGCCAATTCCTAAGTGACATTTAATACCAACTGCTAATTCTCTCCACAGCCACCAGAGGACACATTTTCAGGATAATTTGAATTAGTATTTAGAACACTAAGAAAAGGGAAGGGAGGGTGCAGAAAATTCTGTGACAAGATATGTCTGACACTGATTTTCTCTTTTACACTTTCATTTGACCTAAAGTGCTGTTTTTAAAAGTTTTTTCAAATCCAGGAAATAAAAAGAGGCTTAGGTTTAAAAAAAATGTCTATAAACACAGTATGGTTTGAGATGATTCATTCTGGCTCTTTTCTATTTTCTCCAATATTTGATGCCTACCATCAGTGTGCACCACACATTATTTTGCCTGCAAGTTGGTCCTTGACATACACAGGTGACATTTGACAGGCTAGGAAGACTTCTTAGACAAATGCCAGTCCAGAGTTCAAATGGAAATGAGCCAGTTAGCAAACAGATAATAAATAGAACCTGTGAGGTGTAAAGATCACAGCCCTACCCCTGATAAGAAAGAATTCATAATAAAATTATGCAAAGGGCTATCTGAGAGCTTTTCAAGGTGGAGGGCAAAGCTTGTCAGTTTAAAAGGAGCCACATTTTCCTTCTCAACAACTGGAGGTGCCAGGTAAAATATGACAATATTTGTGACATACTAAAAAAGTATTGGTTGTTTATCAGCAATTCAAATTTAATTAGATGACCTGTATGTTTATTTGTTAAGCTTGGTAATTCTACCAACAACAAAGTGATGATGGCAATTTAGCACCTCCTGGTATCACCAGATTGGAATCACTAGCAAGAACCCTCCCCACAATCTTCCCCTGCCAAATAACCAAACAATAGGGCTCATTGTACAAAAGCAGGTCACAGCAATACAAATTCTATAAACCAGCTCCTGGGATTGCCCTGGTCCAGCCAAAAAGGTTTAAATTCATTGAGAATGATTTAGGGAAGTTACTGTTTCTTTCTTAATCTTCTCCTAGGCTATTGAGTGACAGCCTTCTTACCCCATCACTCCTTTGTTCCTGCTTCGTCTTCTGCTATTTAATAACTGAATGCTACTCTAGAGAGCTCTATGGATGGAATAAGGTCATTTAGATCACACTGATGGCTTCATTTTCCCTGAGGCTCTCTTAAAGACAAGGGATCTGAACCTTTCTTCATTTCACACTCTGAGGTGTGTGAGTTTTTAACTTGTGGAGCACACTTTCTGTCCTAACTGTAAGGTATAGTTCGGGCCGAGGCAGAAAGAGGAAAGATGAGTTCAACAGAAGTAGGTTACCTTTATTCAGGCAAGGAGGGGCGACAGTCGGCCTAATGACCAGGCTGAGCATGGAGAGGGATCAGGGAGGCTCCATATTTATAGGGAGGTTTGTGGAAGCGATAAGGGAAACATTAATCAGGCGGGATGTTTTGGGTATTCTTTAGTTGAGATGGCATTTGTAGTTGGACAGGGGGTGATGAGTCTCCTGGGCAGGTGTAAGGGGTGGAAGGTTTCTGGACAGGGAGTGATAAGTCCCAGATAGATGCAACCAGCCTGGAGCATCATGGCGGGACCTAAAGTTCTGTTTTGTTTTCTCCGAAGTTAGATGATTCAGCAAGGGCCTTTGAAACNTAGTTGGACAGGGGGTGATGAGTCTCCTGGGCAGGTGTAAGGGGTGGAAGGTTTCTGGACAGGGAGTGATAAGTCCCAGATAGATGCAACCAGCCTGGAGCATCATGGCGGGACCTAAAGTTCTGTTTTGTTTTCTCCGAAGTTAGATGATTCAGCAAGGGCCTTTGAAACTGTTGTTTTCTTTTCCAGGCCCAAAAGACTCCTTCACTAAGCTTTTAGCTTCTTCTGGTGTTATCCTTTGTATACTAAGGTTGACCCAAGTTCCCATGGACCAGTGTTTCCCAAAGTGCATCCTGCAAAACTGGATGCGAAATAAAGTGCAGTTCTCCTGGGTTCCCTTACCCTATTGCTCTCCATCTGGGTGTTCTTTCCCAATAAAATCTCTTGCTTTGTCAGCACATGTGTCTCCTTGGATAATTCATTTCCGAGTGTTAGACAAGAGCCCAGTTTTGGGCCCTGGAGGGAGTCCCTCTTCCTGCAACAAATGGTGACTCTGGCGGGAACTCTTCGCTGAGACTGACACCCTGACCACTCGGGGTACTCAGAGGCCAGCTTGCCTGCCAATGGATCAGACCCAGCGGCCGCAACTGGGACCCTTTTGTTCCTGGTCTCCTCCTGATGTGGACAACTGGCCAGAGTACCCTGACCGGTAAGGAACAAGAGACTTTATTGACCTCTGTCCTCTTCCTTCTCTCTTTCCTCTCCTTAACCCTTCCTATCCTTCCCTGTTTTTCTAGTCACCTGGTCCTGGATGCAGGAATCTGTTCAAAGGACCCTCAGCCTGAGCTGAGGATTGGAGACTGACCACCTCCTCTTGGCAAAGAACTCGAATTCTGGTTCTGGTCTGGTCTGATTTCTGGTAGGGCCGAGTTCCAGTCCTCCCTTTTCTGGAGGCCCAGGGAAAAGTCCCATAACGCCTGGGTATCTATAGGTGGCAAGAGACGTCTATAAGGCCACCTCTTTCTCCCTCCTTCTCCTGCCTCCTCCCCCTTCTTCTTTCAACCTGGCTTCCTTTTCTCCCTTGAAATCTTTGATGTCGGTACTTGGATTCTTGTATTTAAGGGCTTCCCTGGTGGTGCAGAGGTTAAAGCGTCTGCCTGCAATGTGGGAGACCTGGGTTTGATCCCTGGGTCAGGAAGATCCCCTGGCGAAGGAAAGGAAACCCACTTCAGTACTCTTGCCTGGAGAATCTCATGGATGGAAGAGATTAGTGGGCCACAGTCCACGGGTTGCAAAGAGTCGAATACGACTGAGCGACTTCACTTTCACTTTAAATAAAGTGCCCCAAGCTCTCCCTCCTTGAGCCTTAGCATTGAATAGCCTTTAGACACTGGACATCTATTGCTAAGGCAATATTTGATTCCTAGGCTTCTATTGATTCTCAAGTGTTTGCCTTCTTGGGAGCCTCAGGAGTTATTATTTCAAGATGGAGACACTCCTGGCTTTTCCTGCCACTTGGAGTCCTTTACTTCCTCCTAAGCTGTTGCCACCTATATTCAAGCAGTGCTTACACCCTCTCAGTTCTTTCTGGTCTTTCATTCCTAGCTATGGACTCTACACAATGAAAGGTGCTCTTTATCTCCTTTTAGGAAGTTCCTTAGTTTGTTAAGAAGTGGGCTGGCTCCCAGGCCTCAAACCGTCAGGAAGACCACTACCCAAGGAAACAAAAAATGCTCTAATGCGACTCAAAGTATGCTTGGCTATCAGGTTGGCAAAAATTGCAGACTCAACAATCCACTCCTTGCTGTCAACTAAATGAACTCACTGGGCACACCTGTGTCTTTGGTGCTACAGCCACCCTGGGAGCTGAGGCCTTTCAGGAGCATGAAGCCTGCATTAGAGGAATGGGTAAGAGAAGACTGAGGAGGGGCATGTTGAGCTGAAACTCTAGGGATGATGCTGGATTATATAGGCAGAGGAAAGGAATCCATTGCATTGTGAGACTGGTGGGAGCAGAAGTTCAGAAGCTTTCAGCCAGAGTTGATTTTGTCCATCAGGTGATATAGACTCAGTGTTTAGAATCTAAAGGTTTTTCAGGGACCATTGGATATATGTGCTATCTGAGAGAAAACATGCATTACGTGGAAATATGAAAATAAAATACAAAATAGATATCAATAAATGCTTAAATGACATGTCCATAAAATGTGAAAACTTTGAGTCCTTGGAAACATCTCATTACTTGTGAAAATAATTTATAGATCAGATTTTCTCACTCCATAAAAATCCTCAAATACATACTACCCAGAAATCAGTCATCATTAATGAAATGTATTGCTCATAGCCAAACAATTTGAAAAGCAAAATTATAAATATCATTTAACATTTTTACCCCAAAATTGATTAGAATATGAGTTTTAATATATTTGATATAGTATGGGACAGGGTCTCCAAAACTAAGTGGGTCTAAGGCCTATAAAAGTTTTAAAACAACCCAAAAAGAGTAACTACATTGTTCAGAACTACTTGCATATCAGCTCTTAGGTATCTGGGATTCCAGTCCAGTGAACTCTGAAGAGCTTTTTCTGATTAGCACCATGACTAATTAAACACAAATAAAATTTACATGCAGAAAAGAAGTTCCCTAAGTTCATAAACCAATGTAAAAACAAAATAAAAAGCATAGCTTTCTGAGTTTCTTCAACAGTTAGTGTGGGGAAGCCTTTTTCAGTTTTTAGAAAAGACTTGTGAACTCCAGTAAAACAGAAGCTTCCCGGATGCTCTTGAGAGTTTTATACATAGGCCCTTCTGAGTGGAGTATGATCTGGAATAAATACCTTTAAATTTAGAGGGGACTTGCATCCTCCACTTGCCATTCTAACCCCTCCCCCATCATTTCTACATAAGTGACACTTAAATAGGCAAGCTATTAAAGAGAAGGTGTAGTAAATGGGGCTGACATAGAAGAGGGGTGGAGGCTACTTGCCTGCCTTTGGTAATAGAATAAAATAGGGGGAGGAAAATGTGTTTGATGAAGTGACACCAAATTCACTGTCTCATTGGAACTTATAATTGTTAGATGTTGTACGATTCATGATATTACTCCCCTTTTATGTGTAGAGAGCAGAGGAAGAGGGGACAGAGGTGCAGTGAGTGCTTTTTCCCTCGCCCTCCCTAATGGTCTGTGCTGCTCTGGTGCTGCGGCTGCCCACCCAGGGCCGATCCCCAGAGGTGCAGAGCTGTCTCTCATCTATCGATGGTGGGGGGCTTTCCAAAGCATGGAAATGGTTGGGAGTTCACTTCTCTTGCTTTGCTGGGCCCTGTCCCCTGACTATAAACCTTATTTACAGCTTCTGGACAGTTACTTTGAAGCCTACCAGCATGCATTGGACCCAGAGGAGAGATTTGCCTTAGCATAAGTGATCACAGACATTATGCACAGATGCCCACGGTTTGACTTCAGTCATTCTTACTTCATTAAGGCCTACCGGGAGGAATGCACCTGTCTGAGGCTTCACCTGCAGCTGGTGAGGGGCATCCTCAACCAGCACGTGAGTATATTTGGGTTTTTTTTTAAGATTCCATGTGGGAAGGGGATGGAAAACACAGGTCAAAACTGAAAACTGTATTTTCCTTTCAGTACCGATTCAAAATCTGGGTTTCCTAGGACAGCATATGCATAATGTTTATTTGTAAGCTTATTTGCATTGTTGAATTCCAAGCATAACTACAGTCTTAAAGGGAAGTTTCCAATTCTAATTACATTTAATGATCCACAAAGAATTGACAACCTATTTTCATTCAATCACAGTTTATCTATAGTGAAAGGACTAAGCCTACCCCTTTGTAAGACATTAAAAGTGTAAAATTATATTTATTTTTTTAAATGTTGCAACTATTTCTAGAACACTACAGGAAATGGTCACAGTCTATGACTTCCAGGGGAAAGCTAATACAGTTCCTTAGGCCTGCTTAGAATTTTTTCCTTGTAGTCAATTATTTTACAGAAAGAAGTTTTATTGTGCCTCTTAAGATTACCTAAAGCTGGTTGCCTTTGCTTTTCCTGGTTGACCCTTGCCTCAGACTGAAAAACAACCATTTTTCTGTGTGAGGGAATCCCTAAAACTCATGTCTGGGTGAAAATTAGTCAAATAATGAAGATACGCAAAGGGCTAATGTTCTGTTCTTCTCATGCCAAGGCTCATAACTCACATCCATGGGAAAGTTTAACTTTTCTAATTTTAACTTTTATGTGACATTTCTAGATAGAGTGTCAGCGTGAGTATGTCCAGAGGCTTTGGCAAAAAGGCCATCCAGATGCTAACAATACATTTGGACTTCCCCTTAACATAATTTGCAAACAACTCATTTCCATCAACAATAGCTGGTAAGTTGGTGTTGTCTTTAGACATTTTACATTTAATTTCTGGATAATTTAAGGGTATGCTGTTAAGTATACTGCTGTTCTACAAAACACCACTCAAGTATTTGGTGATGCTGCTGCTGCTGCTGCTGCTGCTGCTAAGTCACTTCAGTCATGTCCAACTCTGTGTGACCCCATAGATGGCAGCCCACCAGGCTCCCCCGTCCCTGCGATTCTCCAGGCAAGAACACTGGAGTGGGTTGCCATTTCCTTCTCCAATGCATGAAAGTGGAAAGGGAAAGTGAAGTTGCCAGTCATGTCCAACCCTCAGCAACCCCATGGACTGCAGCCTTCCAGGCTCCTCTGTCCATGGGATTTTCCAGGCAAGAGTACTGGAGTGAGGTGCCATTGCCTTCTCTGATTTGGTGATAAGAGAAGTAAATATAAAAGGCATAGAAGAGGGATTCCTTTGTGAACTCGATATTGATTCACTTTGCAAATAAGGAATAGGAGGCCAGAATTTACACTTATGCCCCAGGTGCAGAGTCTTCATTCCCATGAGAAGTCCTAAAAAACCCAGTTGCTATTAGAATGCTGTCAAAGGATTTATTAGAGGTGCCATATAAGTCAACATATATGAAACATGGATGTATTTAAAATTTTTCAAAAAGGAATTTCTTTTTTCTAGCAAGTGTCAGCAGAAAGGTTTCTGCAGACTCATCTTGTGCCCCCCCACCCCACCCCTTTTGTTGTAGATTGAATTTCCTGAGATCACCTGGAGAGAGTACATAACGTTACCTCCTTGATATGTAGTGTGACTTACCCTCACTGCACCTTTCCAGGTTTTGAGGGTACAGAGGAACCAAGAAGCTAGTGACAAGCTCCAAGCTGGGCTGGAACTTTAGTTCTATGTAGGTATAGAAAGGGTCTTGACTTGACTCATACTATATCCTTTATTTTCAAAAGAATAACCCACAGACAAGTGCTTTATTGTTTCTGGCCTCATTTATTTATAAAATATAACATTTTTATGGCAAACATGAATGATTCCAATAGTTGTATACAGAGCTTACAGAGAAGGCAATGGCACCTCACTCCAGTACTCTTGCCTGGAAAATCCCATGAGTGGAGGAGCCTGGTAGGTTGCAGTCCATGGGGTCACTAAGAGTTGGATACAACTGAGCGACTTGACTTTCCCTTTCCACTTTCATGCATTGGAGAAGGAAATGGCAACCCACCCACCAGTATTCTTGCCTGGAGAATCCCACAGTGGTCTACAGTCCATAGGGTCACTAAGAGTCAGACACAACTGAAGCAGCTTAGCAGCTTAGCATATATTTAAGGTGTACAGCATAATGATGCGACATACAATGAATGAATCTTATTCTTACTGGCTTTTAGAGTAANAGAATCCCAGGGACGGGGGAGCCTGGTGGGCTGCGGTCTATGGGATCACACAGAGTCGGACAGGACTAAAGCGACTTAGCAGCAGCAGCAGCAGCAGCATACAGAACTTAAAAACCGTCTTCATTATCATTTTGGGAAGAAAAAGGGATAAAGAATCAGGTGAAAAATAGAAATAGTCATGGAAGGTATTTGTTTAATATTTAGGCACTTTGAAGTTATCTTGTTCTCAAATATTTGGCTAATGAAATGTTGACAGATTTTTCATGTACAATTTTAGATTTTTTTTTCTATTTTGTTGAGATACAATTGACATACAGCACTGTATAAATTTGAGATTGCCAGGTGGCACTCGTGGTAAAGAACCTACTCGCCAACGCGGGAGATATAAAAGATGCATGTTCAGTCCCTGAGTCGGGAAGATTCCCTGGAGGAAGGCATGGCAACTCACTCCAGTATTCTTGCCTGGAGAATCCCACGGTGGTCTACAGTCCATAGGGTCACTAAAAGTCAGACACAACTGAAGCAGCTTAGCAGCTTAGCATATATAAATTTAAGGTGTACAGCATAATGATGCGACATACAATGAATGAATCTTATTCTTACTGGCTTTTAGAGTAAACTGTGTCTTAAAAAAAGTTCACATTAAAGCAAAAAGCATGTTGTGTAACCTGATGGGCTCCCTGGACAGCCTCTAAGGTCCTGTTGAGCTGCCAGTTTTTTATAATGCCCTAGATTTTAAGAATGTTTTATTGGTCTTGAAAAATATAAGATCTGGAAACNTTAGAGTAAACTATGTCTTAAAAAAGTTCACATTAAAGCAAAAAGCATGTTGTGTAACCTGATGGGCTCCCTGGACAGCCTCTAAGGTCCTGTTGAGCTGCCAGTTTTTTATAATGCCCTAGATTTTAAGAATGTTTTATTGGTCTTGAAAAATATAAGATCTGGAAACAGATTAAGTTCTTCATCGTGTCAAGTTTGTCATTAATTGTTTCTTTTCATTAAGCTCGGCTTTGAAAAACATTTATCTGCTGGAGTTCCACCCTTCCCTGGGCCTGGCTTCCTGTATCCCCAGCGCCCTCGAGCACCTCCTCAGGGAGGCCCACCACATTTGCAGGCTCACATCAGCCAGTGCCCTCACCTTGCTGGAGAGACGTGTGCTGCAACTGGCCCTGGATGTGTGGCTCACCCCAGCCAAACCTGAGTCCTGGTACAGTGCACAGCTCCAGAAAGATGTAGGTTCTTTGAAGGGGTTAGGTGGGTCCTTGGCAAAGAGAATGTTTCCTCCCAGATGTTACTACTTAGCTTTGTTTTTATTTGGCTCTATTTCCCTCCTGTTTGGCCAGAGATCGATCATAGTCCTAGGGCTTGCCAACATTTTTATGGGGGTTTTTTTGTTCATTTTGGTCAATGTTTCCAGTTTATCAGGGTGCTGCTACAGTTATCATTTAAAGGGAAATGTACACAGGTAGGGGGAAAGTATTTTCTGGTTTGTTATAGTTTAACAATATATATTTTTAATTAATTTTTTTTCTTTCTAAGACTCTTCCTAAAATGTACTGTTTTATCCTGAGCTAAAATCTGGCAGAGGAGAGAGAGCACTGAGTGAGGGAGGAGTCAGTGATCGGGACTAAGTTCAGCCTTGCTATTAACTTGGGTTTCCCTGATAGATCAGTTGGTGAAGAATCCACCTGCAATGCAGGAGACCTGGGTTTCTAATTTAATCTTACTCTCTGTAGGTACTTGCTATAAGATAAAGGAAATGACCAGGCTTCAGCTGCCAAAAATATCTGTTCCATAGGTCTGTCTCAGCCTCCTATCTTCTCCAGTTCAAACAAAAGTTTATTTTCTTTTAAGCTGATCAAAAAATAGAATTCAGAGTTTTAGCAAAAGAGGAAAACAGAAAATTACCCTAAATATAACCACTCAAATGTATTTGTAATCATTATTTTTCTGAATTCAAATATTCTTTATATACTGTTTTACATAGTTCTTTCTAATCATATCCTTCATATACTATCTCCTACTTTTCTCAGTTGCATCATATTATATATTCTTCCATGTTGCTAATAGTCTTTATACTTAACCTTTACGACCACAAAATTCCTTTAAGCGGTGAATGATAATTTATCTAACCATTTCCCTACCGATGGGCATTCAAGAAATTTCCAATGTTTTATTATTATTAAAAATTCCATAAGATACATCTCTATGCTCACATATTTTACCATATTTTGAATCAGTTCCTTTGGATAGATTCTTGGAATTGGATTTACTGAAACAAAATTTAAGTCTTTAGATACATGTTGGCAGATCACTTTCCAGAAAAGTCATGCCAAACTGTAATACCACCAGTAGTGTCTAAGGGTACCAGTTCTGAAATACTCTACAGTGTTAGGTGTAATCATATAATGTCTGTGCTAATATATGCATATGATATATAAAGGTGGCATTACACTGTTAATTTTCTTTCCTTGCTTTTTTTGAGATTAAATATTCTTTCAAATGTCAAGGTACTAGCTGTATTTTTTATGAATTTTCTGTTCTTCCCCTTAGTTTATTGTTCTCTTGGAATCCTAATATCATTCCTATCCACTTACACAAGCGCTTCTTAAGAAAAAACTTTAACCGTTTGTCCATAATATTTTCTGCAACTATTTTCCCCAATTTTTCTTTTAAATTTTTAACAGAAACTTATTTTCATATAGTCAAATCTGTTTATCATTTCCTTTGTGATTTCTTCTATCCTAAATCCAGAAAGCCAAACTTCCTCCAGATGTTTCATATTTGTCTTTCTTTATTCTAACTTCTAACTTCTTAAGGTTTTTATTTTATTTCAAAAATATTTAACTCCTTTTAGTATTCCACCTGGAGTGTGTGTGTATGTGTGTATGAGTGAGTATGTGGTGTAAGATATGGCTCAAACCAGAATTTTTCCCAACATTAGTACTCATGTAGCCTACTACCATTAATTGAGGATTTTTTTCACACTGTATTATGGTACCAGGGTTTCCCTGGTGGCTCAATAGTAAAGAATCTGCCTGCCAATTCAGGAGACCCTGGATTGGGAAGATCCCCTGAGAAGGAAATGGTGACCCATTTCAGTATTCTTGCCTGGGGAATCCCATGGAGAGGGGAGCCTTGTGCACTATAGTCCATGGGGTTGCAAAGAGTCAGACACGATTTAGTGACTAAAACAGCAGAAATTATGATACCAGATTTTCTTTAATGTATTTTTAGTTCTCTTAAAAATTGCAGTGAATATCTGGGCTGATGCCACACAGTTTTATTTTTTATTGATTGATGGTTTGTCACACTGCATGGCTTTCAGAATCTTAGTTCCCCAACCAGGGGTTGAACCCAGGCCCTCAGTAGTGAAAGCACTGAGTCCTAACCACTGGACCACCAGAGAAGTTCCCATACAGTTTAAATTATTATTTTTTAAAATATGTTCAAATTGAGACCTAGAAATGATAAATATTCAGATTAATCTTTTGTACTGGGACAGAAAATGGGGCAGGTATTGTGCTCAGAAGACAAGCAGGAAATTAATAAATCTCTTGATTACTTTGGAAGACTTCAGTTATCTAAAAATTGCATCCTTGAGTAGGCAAGGCCTTTGGTAGATATGTCTATCTACTCTTGGGATGCCAAACCAGGAAAGACAGACTAGAGGTGGTCCCTAGACTTTGTCCTTGCTGGAAGTGGTATATTAGAGGCTAGCAAAAATGTCAGAGCAGAGGAGGTGACCAAGGCAGGAGGATGTTAAAGAACAATGTAGTAACTTCACAAATCAACCAAGGCNGATATGTCTATCTACTCTTGGGATGCCAAACCAGGAAAGACAGACTAGAGGTGGTCCCTAGACTTTGTCCTTGCTGGAAGTGGTATATTAGAGGCTAGCAAAAATGTCAGAGCAGAGGAGGTGACCAAGGCAGGAGGATGTTAAAGAACAATGTAGTAACTTCACAAATCAACCAAGGCTTGGATGATTTGAGCAGAGGAGCACTGAAGAGGCAGCTTGGTATACTCTAGAACTGCAGCTTGGAACTAGGAAAACTAAATTTATTCTTGATACTGTTGTCTGACCTTAGAAAATTTCAGTGTTGCTTCAGATCCCTAACTGATAAAATGGACATAATAGTATCTGTGATTTAAATCATGGGGATCTTGTGAAAATAAAAATGAATTAATATACATGAAAATACTCAAAAATTTTGAAACTTCAATTACAGTTTATAAGAAATTATCATTATTATCATTGGCCACTAAAATACTTGAAATATATCAGAGACTTCTATTTAGGTCATCTTTGTCATTTCTCTATTTTGGCTTAAAACATTAATAATAATGATAATAGCAAATGCTATGTACCAAGCACTTTTGCATATATTTAACTCAACCCTCTCAACAACCCTATGATACAGTTATAATTTATTAGTTCCTGTTAAGGCCATGGTTTTTCCAGTAGTCATTTATGGATGTGANCTTGCCAATGCAGGAGACACAGGAGATGCAGGTTCAATCCCTGGGCTGGGAAGATCCCCTGGAGAAGGAACTGCAATTCACTCCAGTGTTCTTGCCTGGAGAATTCCATGGACAGAAGAGCCTGGCGGGCTACAGTTCACAGGGTCACAAAGAGTCAAGCACAACTTAGTGACTCTGCATGCACACACACATAGTAAACACTTAGAAATTATTTATGTTATCAATTTAACTAAATGTCATATTTCAATTACATTATACTACTATAGCGACATCAGTTATACCCAATGTAATTTTCAGTGTGTTTTCCTGTGCTTTGACCCACACTGCTGTTCTTAATTGTCCTCTCAAAGATCTCCAGCGTCCATCCGCCACCTTCTCAGCCCCTTCGCCAAAGTGGATAGTACTGACCCCTTCCTTCCTAAATCTCTTTCCTCAGCTTTCCAGACCCCCGCTCTCTTCCTGTTCAACAATTTATCTAAGCCCTTCTCCAGCTGCTCCCTGAGGCAGGATCTTCAAGGACCTGGTACCCCTTAGTTTTGGCTGCTCGCCTGGGTGCTTCCGTGTTCTCATCCAGTTTTACTGCTTCAGCCAACTCCTTAATTCAGATTAGCTTGTTTAAGCTGAAGCTGGGACCAAAAGCTTAGCTAATAGCTTAAGCCTCCAAGGCCTTGTCGTCTTCTGATCTCCACCTGCATGTCCCATTAACTCAGTGTGTCCCAAAGGGGTCTCGTGACCTTTTCTTTCAAACCTGTGCTCCCCCTGCCGTATATTCTCTGCACATCTCTGCATGTCACCACCATCTTCCCCGCACCCAGTGCAGAAACACTGGCACCATCTTTGCCCTCCACGTACATTCTGACTCTGTAACTTTTATCTCTGCTGTAGCTCTGCCACCTCACCCTACCCCCATGACATCTTTTTCATTCCCTGCTTCCCTTCTTTAGCCTGGGAGACGATAGTGGACCTCTCTCGGCTTTCCCTATGTCTACTATCTTTCTTCCACTCCATTTCATAGTTAATACACCAGTCTCCCTAAAATGCAGTTCTCATCAGAAATCCTCAGTAGCTCCCACTGTTTTGAGAATAAAGCCTAACCTCCTCAGCCGAACCTTGAAGGTCCTCCCTGAACTGGTGCTGACTCTCCTGACCGCCACATACCCTTTGCTTCAGCCGAAGACATGAACTGTCTGACCTCTGGACACACCCCACGCTTCCTTCCTTACCTATCTCCATTCAAAATATGGGTTTCATAGTCTTTTAAAAGACCTCTTTTCTTTTCGTTAAAATATGAGTAACAAAATAAGAGATACTGACCAAAAAGAAGATTGCCAAATTCCACAAAGTGGAATCACCCACCTCCTATTTCCTGTACAGAAAACACACTGCGGATTATTCTTATCTGATAGAGGTACAAACAGAGCTTTGTTTGCTCATGAAATTCACCAGCTTGGAGTAGAACTATTACCGTTTGAGAACACAAGCATTTTCTTAGTGACTCACCTGTTGGGGAAAGCATCAACTTTCCTGCTCTGAATTTCTGTAACAGAAAAGGGACTCTGGTAGCAGATAAGATAGTAACAAAAGCTATCACTTCAAACCTGAAATCTTATGACCGAGAGTTCCAAGAAGTCAAACTGTGCTAAAGATATGATGCATAAATTAAAAGGAAACTTCAGCCTGTAGAAATTACTGGAGGAACAGAGGGGAGAGAGACTGTAAGGTGCTTCAATGGGTGCTTATTTCTCCTGTATTTCAGGACGCAAGCCTTTGACTGTACCTGGAGATGGCATTAGAAATTTTCTAAGAATCCCACACACACACCTCATCAGTCCAGGCACACCAAAAGAAAATAGTCCTTTTGGAAAATGTAGGTGTGGCATCCTTTAATCCATTTGAAAAGACCCAAGTGGTATATCTTTCAGGCTTCCTTGCTGGCTGAGACGGTAAAGAATCTGCTGGCAATACGGGAGACCTGGATTCAGTCCCTGGGTTGGGAAGAGCCCCTGGAGGAGGACATGGCAACCCACTCCAGTACTCTTGCCTGGAGAATCCCCATGGACAGAGGAGCCTGGCGAGCTACAGTCCATGGGATCACAAAGAGTCAGACACAACTGAGTGACTAAGCACAGTATATCTTTCTGTATATACAGTATCTGAAATTTTAGACTCTTCTTTTCGATTACTTCTCCACTTAATGCTATTTCTGCCCCTGTGGCCTTTGGGATGTTCAAAAGCAAACTGAGGCTGCACCTTCCGAGACTCAAAAGCACTTTGAGCACTAAAAGCCCTCAAAAATTCAACTAAACACAAGTTTAGAAAACTTATGTTTTCTTGTCTGAGAAAGATATTCTGGTACATATAACCTAGGCTTGAATCCTTTGGTGGGAGCTGATAATTGTGTCACCTGGGAGAGGTATTTTTACCGCCTTCAACCTTAGCATATTCATCTATAAAATGAGATTATTAAGATTATTTTGTAGAATTGTTATAAGGGTTAAAAATAATAATAATATTATTATTATAAAAATAAAACCTCAAGACCTGGCATTGAAAAAGTTCTCATTATAGTAAAATTATTTTTAAAACTGTAAATTTGGGTGAAGAGGAAGACTAGCTGGTTCAAGTAAAATCCTTTTTGTGTTTACAAGACACATGATTTTTCTTTAAAGACAAAAAAAAAACTGTAGTATTAGATAGGCTACTGTGTGCCCTTCAGATCTGTTTCCATTTAATATTCTTATTTATTTAGTATTCTTTTGATCACTCTTTTTTAAAAGCAAAATAAACTGCAAGGAGCATTTCACTATCTCCTGTGCTAGATGTTCCCATCATGGACCTTAATTCCCAGAACAGAGCTTGATTTTCATCTAAGGGTCCCCCTCCCCCACTTTTAGCTTCTGTGAACTGGCTGAGGCTTCACCCCCAACTCCAGGACTGGAACAAGTGGCCCAGAGATAGCCAATCAAAATATCATATTCTCTAACCACAGTCATTGACTCAGAGCATGTGACGTATGTCAATCCAATGAAAGGGTCACAAAAGAACCTGAGGAGCCCTTGGGAAGACACTCTCTCTCTCCTGCAGTAGACAGATGGAAGAGGGTGTGAAGCTGAGGCTGCTGCAGCCCTTTTGTCACCACATGGCAGTTGGTCAGGAAGCCAGAGCAAAGGAAGGCAGGCTGAGCAATGGTGAGAGCTCAAAGCCCAAAACAGTATGTAATTTGAGCACAAGAGAGGGGAAAGTCCAGACTGAAATGGTGGAAGGGGCAAAGCATCAAGGAATTAAAGGGTGAGAGAGAGAGAGGAGGGGAACCTGGAGAAGGAAAGGGTGGGTAAGATAAGTTAACAGGGGGAAAGGACAGGAGCAGCTTCTCCAATTGATGAGGTCTATCTCTTCCTGTCCTCCACCTTCTTCTCAAGGTCCTCCTCTATCACAGAAGTTCAGTTACTTGCGTAGGGAAGGAAAAATATTTTTTGCCCACCCTTCTAGTTTCTTGGTTAAGAACCCCTGTAATAAGAGAGAGATTAATAAGAGGAAAACAAATTTAATTGCATACATATATATTAACAGTAGCCCCACAAAGATATGAGACTCAAAGACATGACCAAAAACTTTGATAACGTTTAGACAAAGAAACAGTAAGGTCCGTCTAGTCAAGGCTATGGTTTTTCCAGTGATCATGTATGGATGTGAGAGTTGGACTGTGAAGAAAGCTGAGCACCGAAGAATTGATGCTTCTGAACTGTGGTGTTGGAGAAAACTCTTGAGAGTCCCTTGGACTGCAAGGAGATCCAACCAGTCCGTTCTGAAGGAGACCAGCCCTGGGATTTCTTTGGAAAGAATGATGCTGAAGCTGAAACTCCAGTACTTTGGCCA
Organism: Neotragus moschatus; assembly: GCA_006410615.1. NCBI lineage: Eukaryota > Metazoa > Chordata > Mammalia > Artiodactyla > Bovidae > Neotragus > Neotragus moschatus. The sequence continues at coordinate 3,159,507 of SJYA01001566.1, read as the reverse complement.
CCTCATGCAAAGAGTTGACTCATTGGAAAAGACCCTGATGCTGGGAGGGATTGGGGGCAGGAGGAGAAGGGGACGACAGAGGATGAGATGGCTGGATGGCATCACCGACTCAATGGATGTGAGTTTGAGTGAACTCCGGGAGTTGGTGATGGACAGGAAGGCCTGGTGTGCTGCGATTCATGGGGTCGCAAAGAGTCGGACATGACTGAGCAACTCAACTGAACTGAACTGAACAAAGGGATTTGAGTTTGGGATAGAAAATTGGTGCTGATGTAACAAGGTTTATTTATTTAGCCTCTGCAGCCCTAAATTCCCAATCTCAGATGATAAGGATGTTTTCTGCATTCCTGGTCAGGGAAGGGTACCTTTCACATGGAAGACTTGTCTCCTGCCTTCAGGAGGGCACAAGAGGGTCAGAGTGTCCTTCTGTGTCCTGCTGTTTCTAAAATTCCTTTAATTCAAATACTCAATTCCAAAGTGGTATATTTTGGGGTGACATATTCTGAATTGCTATACTGCTTATTAAAAATGTACAACCTCCTTGGTACAGCTTTCTTCTTGGAATTTATTCAAAGAATATTTTAAAGAGCATGCACAAAGATTTGTGAGCAAGGGCATTCACTGGATGTTATTTGAGGGAACAGAAAGTCGTGAATATAAATGTCCCATAATATATGTGCATAATATTTATCCATTTTGTGTTTGCATATGTACACATGCACACATATGTACATATGAGTATATGTACACATGCACACATATGTACATATGTGTATATGTACAGATGTAATATATATATATANCGTGATGCGTGATCCCTTTCTTGTGGTGGAGACAGGCCTGCTTGCACTCAAATCTGCAGCAGACCAAGGACAGAACCAAGGCCAAGATTCCCAAATGCTGCTCCTGGAGATGTTTTCCAAACTTTTGGAACTCTTGACCCTCCGGCATAGGCTGATAGAGACGAGTCTGGAGAGTGTACACTTGGCACGGTCAGTAGGGGGACTCACAATCCACATGGAGGGTAATAGACTGTGGATCTTCCTACCGCAAGCCTTGCCCCATCTGTGCCCTCAGAGTAGCCAGAGTGAGCTTTCTAAACTGAAATGATGACCTCCCTTCCACCTTCCCTCCCTCCCTGTTTCTCTTCTCAGGTCTCCCACAGGCCTCTGACTACTCAGCTGGTCTGGGTTCTCCTCTAAGCACCTGGGCTTTTTCTCCATTCAGCCATTGCCTTTTAATTAGGTGCTTAATGTTGGTTTCTTAGGTTTCCTGCTAATGTAAGCTCCCTAAATGTAAACGCTATGTCTGTGTTGTTTTCCATAGTATCCTATTGGGTATAAAGACTGACCCTCATCAAGCACCTAACGATACTGAGTGCTCAAATATAATGAAGTTGAATAGCAGAGAAGAGCCAGTGGAGGGCGTTCAGAAAGGAAAGAATGAGTCAGTGATAGCATCCAGGTCTGGTGGAAGTATGAAATGTTCAACAGGTAGGGGGAGAGAACGCTTGGTGAGTTCTGTTTTGGCTTTGAGCATGAGAGGATGATAAGACATTTAAGTGAACATGTTCCCTAAATGGGAAAAATATAGAACTTGAGGATTTGTTGCAAACATATATGAATTTCGTGTTCTGTCCCATGAGAGTCCCTGAAGACACAGAGAGTCCAATTATCCACCATAAACCATGATCTAGGGCCTACTGTGTCCAGGGTCTGTACTGGGAACTTTCCATGTATTAGTTCATTTAATTCTCAAAATATTCTTATGTTATAATAGATTAATGATGTTCTTATGATATGATATTATGATATGATAGCTTGCAAACATTTTACCACCAAGAAAGTAGAGGCTCAGAAAAGTAATTTTCCTAAGATCACATAACCAGAAAGTAGTAGAAGCAGAAATCAAACTGTGGGCCAAGATAATATTAACCACTATGATACTACCTCCTCATAATTTCTGATCCTTGTTCTCAGGGAGTTCACAGTGTAGAAGTTACCCCTGATAAAGTTTAATATGATATTCTAGTCATATGAACAAAATACTATGGGAGCACAGGGAGTGGAGAATTTCATTCTTTCTAAGTGAATCAGAGAAAGCTCCACAGAAGAAGGCCTAGGGATGATTGTGTACCTCCACAATTCAAATGTTCAAGCCCTAAGCCCTAGTACCTCAGAATGTGACCTTATTTGGAGATAGAGTCTTTACAGAGAAAATGAAGTTATTAGAGTGGGCTCCTATGTAGTATATCTGGTGTCCTTCTAAGAAGAGCTGGTTTGGACACAGATGTATCCAGAAGGAAAATGGTGTGAAGCCATAAGGACATGATGCAAATGGGTAAGACGAGGAGAGAACCTAGAAACAGATCTTCACCCAGAACCCTCAGAAGGAACCAGCCCTGCGACACTTTGATCTTGGACTTCTGTCCTCCAGAACCGAGACAGATTTCTGTTGTTTAAGCACCACCACCCCCAGTTCTTGGTCCTGTTCCACAGCAGCCTAGCAAACTAATGTAGGTGTCATTTGAACTCAGCCTTAATGTACCAACTTCTCAAGATGAAGAAGTGTGTTAAAACGGGGATAAGAGAAGAAAGGAAGGAATTCTAAACACAAAAGGCTGAAATGCCACAGCGACATCTGAATGGAGCCTGGCTGCAAGTCATGGGGGAGTAGAGCTCAGAGTTGAAGGAGGACAAAGATGGGGTCACAGATTCTTACACAAAAGGGAGATGGTAATGGCCCAGAGTTGAATGACAGACTTCCCAAGGAGGACATGGGGAAGCTGAGAAGAGGACTGGGTTTGGAACCCCAGGAAACACCAGGAATTTGAAAATGAAGAGGAGAAGCCAGAAAGCAGTGGCAGCAGCAGTGGCGGGATGTGGGCAGTGGTGCTTGGCCCTGCCCCCCGTCCCCCCACACACAGCCAGGGCCCTGGCATGGCATTAGGTGCAGCTCTTTGAGGTCCATCAGAGCAATGAGCAACTGTGTCATCAACAGCCTGAGGGAGTGGCTGGTGCAGGTCCCCTCCCAAGCAATCTGGGTAACCTGAAAGGGTCTTCAGGTAGACCTGAAGGGTCTCCAACAAGGCCAATGGCATGGCATGGGTGGTGGGGGAAGGAAAGTGAAGTTGCTCAGTCATGTCCGACTCTTTACGACCCTGTGGACTGTAGCCTGCCAGGCTCCTCTGTCCATGGGATTCTCCAGGCAAGAATACTGGAGTGGGTTGCCATTGGGTGGTGGGGGAAGGCTGCTTCAAAAACAAAAAGGGAAAAAAGGAGAAGCCAGTGAAGACAGAGTGGTTATGAGGCAGAAGCATGGAGATCCTGGATTCAGGAGAACAAAATGGTTCAAGGAGCAGACAGGCCAGCCCCGAGGATCTCTGAGAAAAAATGGTCAACTTTCTACTGAGAGCTATAGTGGTGACCTCAGGAGCGCTCGGAAGACAGAAGCCAGCTTGCAGGAAATGAGAGTTGAAGAAGTGCCCAAGCATATCTCCTCCTACCTTAACTACTATCTTTAACCATCATAGCTGAGGGCAGACTCAAAACCTTTGTGACTCATTTATTTCACATCCGACTTGGCTTACTTTTGTTTTGACTTTTGCTTTTATGCTTATTCAGATGGCTTGGTTTTCTTACCACTTACTTTCCTTTTAGGGAAATTAACAGCAAATGTTCTTAATTTTTTTTTTCTCATTTAGTCTCTATAAGGATTTGGCGTGTGAGATGGGTTTTGAGGAGTTCCATTTGTATCTGAGGCCTGTTCACTTTGAATCTGCATCACACAAGGACAAGGTGGTCCATCAACCTCCTATCTTTATAACCTCTCTGCTGGAGGACAGTGATTGCGTAGACAGGTGAGCCTTGAGAAAGTCAAAGTAAAAATAATGAAACAGTAGAATGGCAGTGAAAAATAATTTCTATCAGCACCACAAATACAATTGCATTCTAAACTCTCTCCCTTATAATCTATCTGCCTTGATGTCAATATTTCCTTTTCAGTTTAATAAGATGGGAAAAAATAAGATCTCAATCAAGGGGGATAATTTGATTAAAAACATCGAATAACTGAAAAATGGAAGAATCAGATTAGAGAGCTCAAATGGATGGAATCTTAGGCTCAGCAACTGCTCAGGGCAACAATGTTGCTTCCAGATAGAAAGGGGTGTAAGGGTTGGTCTGATGGGACAAGAATCATGGATCCCTGCCCAGGTCCCTGCTCTTACTTTCCCTGGGACCAGGAAAAAGTCAGTCAAGGTTTTTAGCAACTGTTTGCTCAAAACTCTAATGCAATGTGTATCTAACATGTATGGCAATATTTCTGTCAGGCTCTTTTGTTTGCCAGTATAAGAAGCCAACTCAAACCAGAGAAACCTCTTTTTCGTGCCCCATAGGTTTAACCCATTGCCCAGAAGAAAACACTCTTACTAGTAACAGACCAGAATCTACTCAGTGGGGGAAGGGAATCTGACCCCCATACAAAGTCAGGAATAAACTCATCTCCCTCTTTCCTTGTCTGTCTTCCCCTGAGGGTCTTAGCTCTGTCCTGGAGATTCCTGGTATGGGTCCCACCCCAAGGAAGGCAGAGCTGACTCTAAAGGAGGGAAGGTCACTTTTGCTTTGCTATTGTGTATCACTGCTCAAAGTATANAATAAACTCATCTCCCTCTTTCCTTGTCTGTCTTCCCCTGAGGGTCTTAGCTCTGTCCTGGAGATTCCTGGTATGGGTCCCACCCCAAGGAAGGCAGAGCTGACTCTAAAGGAGGGAAGGTCACTTTTGCTTTGCTATTGTGTATCACTGCTCAAAGTATAGCAGTATGCTAAAGGAGAGAGCATAGGCTGGAATGAAGGGGTTAGGACCACAGAGTGAATTTCTCAACCTTAGAAATTTGAAATTTGAGGTTGGAAAACTCTTTCTTGGAGAGGGCTGTTCTTTATATCAGAGGTAGTTTAACAACATCCCCAATCTCTACTTAACAGATGTCAGCAGTATGCTTTCCCTCATTTGTGATGATCAAAAATGTCTCCAGCCATTGCCACTTGTCCCCTGAAAGCAAAATCCCCCATGCTGTATCCTGTCATATAACCTAAACCAAAAAGGTGATTTATTGTAAAGATACAAAGATATCTCACAGAAGCTGAAGGCAGGAAGTGTGATTGGGCCTCAAACGAGGCTAGGTCTCCAAACTGGAGCCAAGCTGTTCTCTGGATCATCAAGGGCCTCCTGCCAGAGCTATTATTTTACACTGCTGTGAAAATAGGCCATATTTTTGTTCAGCNACTGTTGCTTCCTGACCTGCATACAGGTTTCTCAAGAGACAGGTCAGGTGTTCTGGTATTCCCATCTCTTTCAGAATTTTCCACAGTTTATTGTGATCCACACAGTCAAAGGCTTTGGCATAGTCAATAAAGCAGAAATAAATGTTTTTTTGGAACTCTCTTGCTTTTTAGACAACTCTCTTTTGGAAATAGTCACGCTTAGTGCCTCACCCTCTCATTGTACAGAGTGGTATCTCTTCCATGCGCTCTCTTACATTTTCTCTTCTCTTCTCTCCCTTCTACTCTCTCTCACCCCTAGGGTACCCAGCCATTTACATGTATTTGGGATCAGTTATAGCTGTTAGATAATTTTACTGTCAGTAGCACAAGACTTATAAATTCAGCAAATTTAATTCACTTTGGTTTGAAATATTGTAGGAAATAAGTTCTGGTCTGAGAAATCATAGTGGAGTGGGTCCAACCAGAAGAAGAAATTCCAGAATTGTGAATGGCATAGAAGGCATGCTGTTAGCCCCAATTCCAAAAGTCCCAGATGCCCTTACTCATCCTTCAAAAAGATTTCAGGCTACTAAAAGATACTGCACAGGGGTAGCAGTGGGGGGTTGTTTATAATAACAAAAGTATCCTCTTTTAAGTCATTTAATACAAGTATTATGGGATTGAAGGATGCCTAAAAACTCAGAGTCACCAGCATTTGTTAAAATTTTTAAGACCTTGTCTGAAAACATTGTATGAACACTAGGAAGGCTTCAGTTCAGTTCAGTCGTTCAATCATGTCCAACTCTTTGCGACCCCATGAATTGCAGCACACCAGGCCTCCCTGTCCATCACCAACTCCTGGAGTTCACTCAGACTCACGTTCATCGAGTCCATGATGCCATCCAGCCATCTCATCCTCTGTCATCCCCTTCTCTTCCTGCCCCCAATCCTTCCCAGCATCAGAGTCTTTTCCAATGAATCAACTCTTCCCATGAGGTGGCCAAAGTACTGGAGTTTCAGGTTTAGCATCATTCCTTCCAAAGAACACCCAGGGCTGATCTCCTTCAGAATGGACTGGTTGGATCTCCTTGCAGTCCAAGGGACTCTCAAGAGTCTTCTCCAACACCACAGTTCAAAAGCATCAGTTCTTCGGCACTCAGCCTTCTTCACAGTCCAACTCTCACATCCATACATGACCCCAGGAAAAACAATAGCCTTGACTAGACGGACCTTAGTCGGCAAAGTAATGTCTCTGCTTTTGAATATACTATCTAGGTTGGTCATAACTTTTCTTCCAAGGAGTAAGAAGGCTTAGCTTCTTCTAATATGCTCCAGTCTATGAAGGAGAGTCAACAGTTCCCAATTTCAACCTCTTTTCTCTTCTCCCTCGTTTCCTTTATCTTTCTCTTCCTGTCTTCCCCTCCTTCCCTCTCTATTTTTCAGACTCCAAAGAAGGTAGAACATAAGGAAGAAGAGTATGAGCATATCCAAGTTTTCCACTTCTATTTTAAACAGAAAAGGACAGAACTACCCTCACTATCCTACCAAGGGTTTTTCCATTGCTTAGAATAATAGAATGGTAACTGTCAGTGAGGCAGGGCCTCTGCTATAAACTAGGGACATCCTGTTATATCCTGATCTCATCTCACTATGACAAAGACAGAGATTTGTATTCTGTAATAATTACAGATACTCCAAATAATTGAGGCATACCAATGACACTCTAGTCTAATCCTGGCAAATTTAGAATCAAAAAGAAAATGACAGGCAAAGCTTCTCTACTCCTCAAGATGCCATTAATCTGACACATGGCCAAAGTTCAAGTGACCTAAATCCACACTTCCAGTGTGTGGATGGGAGATTTAAGACCAATGTGTCTAGTCAAGAGGACCCTTAAGGCCACATCAGTCCAGAGACCCCTACAGTTCAGAACAGGAAGGTACAAAGGGACACTGGGAGTACAAACACTGGGCCAGGCTATGAAGTTTGGGAGTGGGGAGGGACTGCTGGTGCATGCNTCAAGTGTCCTAAATCCACACTTCCAGTGTGTGGATGGGAGATTTAAGACCAATGTGTCTAGTCAAGAGGACCCTTAAGGCCACATCAGTCCAGAGACCCCTACAGTTCAGAACAGGAAGGTACAAAGGGACACTGGGAGTACAAACACTGGGCCAGGCTATGAAGTTTGGGAGTGAGGAGGGACTGCTGGTGCATGCTTTAGGCACAGTGTGGTCCCCAACAAGGATGGCGACACAGCAGCATGCCCAGTGAATATAAGAGGAACCCTGAAGCAGGTGAGGACCACAGAGGCAGCTACCTGCTCTCCCGCTGCAGTGCCCACTTTGCAGCGCCAGGCTCCTGTCAGAGAGTTCTCAAGTTGTCTTCTTGTTGTGTGTGCGCTCATCTCCTGCCTTGGGCTCACATGCCTCTGTTCACTTGTCAGGGCTCCGGAAGCTTTCGTGTCTATTCAACTAGAAAAGGTAGGGCTGTGGGACATGATGCTGAACACCTTCCTCCTCAGGAAACAAGCCATGGCTGACAGAATGAAAAGCCTTGTGAGTATAGTAAGAAGGGCTCCCTAAAGATCTCATCATCTTTTACATTTGAGCAAGTAAGAGTCCTTAACTTGGAACCTGTTGCTTTCAGCCTATTTGGGTAAAACCACTGAAAACATAAAGAACTGAAAAAGAGAGTTCAAAAAGAAATAGGAGGAAGTCAAGCTAACTCCAGTCTACTTTTTAAAATATGTACATTTTTCCAAGGGCACATTATGCTTTGTCACTTTCTAAACAGAGTTTCAGTACCTACTTGGAAACATGGTTCTTGAGTGACCCACAGGTGCTTAGGAGGTTTAAACAAGGTGAGCAAGGGCATTTGCCGTCTATAATTCACCTGTTGGGTTGATGACATAACCATTATGTTTTTCAGACACTACCACCATGTTTGCAGTTAAGGCTTTTATACTAACCTAACCTTTGGAAAATCCATGGACAGAGGAGCCTGGTAGGCTGTAGTCCATGGGATCGCTAAGAATCGGACATGACTGAGCGACTTCACTTTCATTTTTCACTTTCATGCATTGGAGAAAGAAATGGCAACCCACTCCAGTGTTCTTGCCTGGAGAATCCCAGGGACGGGGGAGCCTGGTGGACTTCCGTCTACGGGGTCGCACAGAGTCAGACACAACTGAACCGACTTAGCAGCAGCAGCAGCAACCTTTGGGGTGCCATTTCCTTCTCCATAAAATTTAAATATTTAGTCAATTAAAAGTCTTGCTTAATTTTATGAATATTATTTCATTATTCATTACTTTTTTGATGAGGAAGTCCTTAAGCTAATATATAGTTATTTGGAAATGAAATGACGAGGTTTATAATCTCTAGGCTTTGTTCTTTTACGACTGAAAAGGAAGGACTTCAATTTACCTAATTCAGTTCTACAAATTGGATATGACGGAAGCTACAGCTTCTAGATTACTGCTCAGCAATGATGTGGGCAAACGACTCCTTCTGATAAGTACTTAAGTAAATTACTTTGATACATAAATTACTCTTTATAATAAAAAAAAATACTGACCAAGTGAAAATATATTAGCTCATTAACTGCCCTTCAGGAATATCCAATGCCTATCAGATTAGAAAGGATTCAGGCAAGATAATTGTCGGTTTTGTCAAGGTCTGGGATTTTAGCCTACTTGTAAGCTAAGAAGGTAGTCTGTTACTGATCTGAAGATGCTGACAGAGAACACTAGACTCTTAGGTCAGAGAAAAAGAACTTTGTTTTTCTACTCACAGCAGAGCCAGCATCATGAGCCTCACGTTTGTGTCATCTCCCTTTGCCTCCCAAGTCCCACAGGGGCAACATGGAGGAGCTGAGGTTGTACACAGATTTGTGTCACAGTTGAAGAATATTGAGTTTAGGAATCTACCTCTGCTATAGCAAACTTGCTCTATTTCATGGAGGGAGACATTACCTCATCCCTCCAGACTGCTCTCGGCGAACATCACCCTGAGAAATGGTTCAGGTAAAAGGTAGACAGGACGTTGAATTCTTGGTGTACTCACGAGATGTGCAGGAGTAGAAAAGACTCACAGGGGGAGTACCTCCCAATAGGCTGACCTTGAGAAAGAACATCTCAACGGGGTGACCTACTCCCACTTTAAGCTGGCTCTAAGTTTGTGCACATGTATTAGCTTGGAGAATTCTTATACCCAGTTGTCTAATAGGGAAACTATCATTCTCTTTTATCACAGGATGAAATTGGGAAAGTCAAGAGAGACGTCATAGTTGAATATTGCCAGAAGTGAGTATAATATATGTAAACTATACATTCTAATTTCTGACTCTGAACTCAATAAACAGCAGTATTATATAGAAATCTGGACAATTAGTTAGCTGGTTTGTGTTTAAATAAGCCTATTTAACAGTCCTATTGTTGTTCAGATGCTAAGTCATGTCCAACTCTTTGTAACCCTATACAGCACAGTCCTTCACCAAGCTTCCCTGTCCTTCACCATTTCCCAGAGTTTACTTAAACTTATGTCCATTGAATCGGTGATGCCATCCAACCATCTTTTCCTCTGTCGTCCCCGTCTACTCCTGTCTTCAATCTTTCCCAGCATCAGAGTCTTTTCAAATGAGTCAGCTCTTCGCATGAAGAGCTTTTTGCATCAGGTGGCCAAAGTATTGGAGTTTCAGCTTCAGCGTCAGTCCTTCCAATGAGTATTCAGAGTTGATTTCCAAGAGTTTTCTCCAGCACCACAATTCAAAAGCATCGATTCCTCAGCGCTCATCCCCCTTTATGTCCAACTCTTACATCCATATATGACTACTGGAAAAACCATAGTTTTGACTAGACGGACCTTTGTTGGCAACGTGATGTCTCTGCTCTTTAAATGCTGTCTAGGTTAGTCATAGCTTTTCTTTCAAGGAGCAAGCATCTTTTAATTTCATGGCTGCAGTCACCGTCTGCAGTGATTTTGGAGCCCAAGAAAATAGTCTGTCACTGTTTCCACTGTTTCCCCATGTATTTGCCATGAAGTGATGGGACCAGATGCCATGATCTTAGTTTTTTGAATGTTGAGCTTTAAGCCAGCTTTTTCACTCTCCTCTTTCACCTTCATCAAGAGACTCTTTAGTTCCTCTTTGCTTTCTGTCATTAAAGTGGTATCATCTGCATATCTGAGGTTATTGATATTTCTCCCAGCAATCTTGATTGCAGGTTGAGCTTCATTCAACCCAGCATGATGTACTCTGCACATAAGTTAAATAAGCAGGGTGACAATGTACGGCCTTGAAATACTCCTTTCCCAGTTTTGAGACAGTTTGTTGTTCCATTTCTAGTTCTANTATTGATATTTCTCCCAGCAATCTTGATTGCAGGTTGAGCTTCATTCAACCCAGCATGATGTACTCTGCACATAAGTTAAATAAGCAGGGTGACAATGTACGGCCTTGAAATACTCCTTTCCCAGTTTTGAGACAGTTTGTTGTTCCATTTCTAGTTCTAACTGTTGCTTCTTGACCTGCATACAGGTTTCTCAGGAGTCAGGTAAGGTAGTTTGGTATTCCCATCTCTTTAAGAATTTTCCACAGTTTGTTGTGATCCATGCAATCAAAGGCTTAGTGTAGTCAATGAAGCTGAAGTAGCTGTCTTTCTGGAATCCCCTTGCTATTTCTATGATCCAGTGAATGTTGACAAGTTGATCTCTAGTTTCTCTCCATTTTCTAAATCCAGCTTGTACATCTGGAAGTTCTTGGTTCACATACTGTTGAAGCCTAGCTTGAAGAATTTTGAGCATTATTTTGCTAGCATGTGAAATGAGTGTAATTGTGCGGTAGTTTGAACATTCTTTGGCATTGCCCTTCTTTGGGATTGGAATGAAAATTGACCTTTTCCAGTTCTGTGGCCACTGCTGAGTTTTCCAAATTTGCTGTCACACTGAGTGCAGCATTTTAACAGCATCATCTTTTAGAATTTGAAATAGTTGGAATAGCTGGAATTCTATCACCTCCACTATCTTTTTCATAGTAATGTTTCTGGGATGAAATTGAACTGTCCTCTGACACACAGAGGAAGCAGCATCAGAAATGACAGATAAGAGGCACTTGGAAGAGGTTCATGCCTTTGTGTTCAGGCAATAGCAATCTGACTAAGTCAGAAGTTTCTTCTTGACAGAAGTCTATTCTCTTTGAAAAGTCTCCAGGGACTTAGATCCTCAGACTTCCGTGAGAGATTGAACAACTTGAATTCACCTCTGCACATTATCTCTTCTTCTGACTTTTCAGGTTCAACCGCCATATGTCTCACTATGCTCTTCGAGGGCAGATCATAGCATACTGTAACAGCCTGAGAGCCCTACTGGACGATTTCCCCTACCATCAGAGATACTTTTTTCATGGTGGGACAACAGCAAGAAAAGAAGGGGTTGAGGGACTCCAATGATGGCCTCAAGAATGACCCCAGGTGTGGAATTTTCTTTCGAGCTGGTTATTCCTCCATCCCCTCCCCACTCCTCCCAGGAGAGAGGTTTATTAAGTTTGGTATTTAACCTTGATCTTTTGTCCAGAAGGGCAAAAGAAAGAGTTTGTACTCTAAGAATAAGAGTATCTTTGTATTTGAATACAGAAGGAGTTCTTTATTTATGGGCTATATGACTGCTTTTTCAATCTATGAAGTTTTGTTTTGCCCTGGAGTACCCAGAAATTTTCATCAGTCACACTAAAATAAGCAAACAAATAAGTATACATCATCTAGAACTGTTGTGGCTTTAATATTTTACTCAGTGGAGTAGAAGAAGTATTCAGGGAAAAAACTATACTTCAGTGCTTTGGGTAAATCAGTGTCCTTATGTACTTCTCTGATAGAGAAACATATATATATAT
>SJYA01001566.1:3133921-3147059 GCA_006410615.1 Neotragus moschatus | reverse complement strand
TGATGCTAAAGCTGAAACTCCAGTACTTTGGCCACCTCATGTGAAGAGTTGACTCATTGGAAAAGACTGTGATGCTGGGAGGGGTTGGGGGCAGGAGGAGAAGGGGACGACAGAGAATGAGATTGCTGGATGGCATCACTGACTCAATGGACGTGAGTTTGAGTGAACTCCACGAGATGGTGATGGACAGGGAGGCCTGGCATGCTGCGATTCATGGGATTGCAGAGTTGGACACGACTGAGCAACTGAACTGAACTGAACTGAAGGGTAATACTTAATAAATATGACCACAGAACAGAAAGATAGAAGGGAATTGAAAGACCACTTATATCAGACAACTCTTTTGCTCCTTTATTATTCATGGATTATTCAACCATTGTTTGTTCATTGCTTACTTAGTATCAAGCACTTTGCTATGTATACTGGAGTTGCAAAGGTAAATATGTCATTTACTCTGGTCAAGATTAGCTAAAGATGAAGGGACAGAGTTGAGGAATGAGGGTCATGGATAGAGGTCCTTGCCTTATTCCTAAAATAAGGAGTTGGATTATATTAAGAATAAGAAATATTTTATTTTAAATGTAGATTCCAACAATGTTTTAGTGTCCTGCTAAGGATTCTAAGACACCCCAAGCTTATGAGATTGTTGTGATTGATTGGCAATGACCATAGTCAAGGAAAGGGAGAAAGGAGGCCTCCTTGCTTGTGTTTGCCATCTCCTTGACTAGAAGAATCCCATATATTCTATAGGTTTAAAATTCTAAGATGCTACTTAATCCTTAAAGGGCTGAACCATACTGTTTAGTTTTAGCAGAGACACCCTACCCCTGAACCAGACCCTAAATAGAAGAGGGGCCAGGGGAAGCTCTCCTGCAAAGAAGGATGCCCCTTGAGGGCTCTGTGCCCTTCATGGCTCTAGAGGAGACTGGAGTGTGGAGACTAGGCTGACGTGTGGCCATACTCCCAGGAACAAGGAGTAGTGGTGTTGGCTGATGGGTGATTGAAGAAGGGACAAAGAGACAGGACACTAATACTCAAGCCCTTACTGTGTGACAGGCAGATCTACCACTCTCCCACATGGCTGCTTTATGAATAGGAAAGTGCTTTTTCCTCTGGGCAGGGGTAGTCCCATGCCAGGGTGCACAGTTTGGCAAGTCAAGTATAGGCTGGATTTTAGCTACTGCTTGTTGCCTCAGGACACAAACTGAACAATGGTGCCAAGAGCTGTATAGCAATGAATTAAACATGGTTCTTGCCCTTCTGGCAAGGGGAAATAGACAATAACCAAATGTTGTGATAAAGAATAAAATTGAAGTATAATGAAAGAACCCACCAGGAAATATTCAGTATTATCTCAAGGATCAAGGAGGTGGGGATGAAGAACTAAGTGGGCTTCAGGGAAGGGGGTACACTAAACCTGGGTCTTGAAAAGACTAGTGTTTCAGGTGGACACGGAAAGAAATTCAATTCAAGCTGGGAGACCCACATAGATATGAGACAGCATATCTCATAAAATGAGACAGCCATGTGGACCTCCCAGTGGCTCCTGTTCCAGGGTATATGAGAATGAGTTGGGGAAGCAGAATGGATAATGCAACGGGCAAGATCCAGAAGTCTGCTCTTTGTCCTTCCACAAACAGGCTTCCTTGGTAGCTCAGACGGTAAAGCATGTGCCTGCAATGCAGGAGACCTGGGTTCAATCCCTGGGTCAGGAAGATCCCCTGGAGATGGAAATGGCAACCCACTCCAGTATTCTTGCTTGGAGAATTCCGTGGACAGTGGAGCCTGGTGGACTACAGCCCATGGGCTCGCAAAGAGTCGAACATAACTGAGCAACTAACACTTGCACTTTCAAACAGGGAGAAGGGGGGCAAGATGATTGTTGGTGACCATTTAGGAACCTATTGAAACTGTGCAGACAGAAGATGTTTAGGGAAGTTAAATCAGCTAGGTGCTGGATTTAATGGAGAACTGAGTGAGGAGAAGGAAGAGGAATCTAGGATGTTACCCAGAGTCTCTGGCTTGTGAATAAAAAGATGATAGTCTTGCTGTTGTTTAATGGGTACAGAATTTCAGTTTGGGAAGATGGAAAAAAAATTTTTTCTGGAGGTAAATGGTGGCAGGTTGCCCAACACTGTAAGTGTACTTAATGCCACTGAAATGTGCACTTAAAAACAGTTAAAAGAGTAAATTTTATGAATGTTTTATCACATTTTTTTAATGGGGGGCGGGGAAGAATGGTCATGCCATTAAGAGGAGAGATGTGGAGGGGGAGATAATGAATCACAGCTCAAAGGCACCAGCTATGAATTTCTTCCCTTGGTCTCCCAACAAATCTCAGACTCTTCTTATTCTAGATGTTCTCCACTTTCACATACTTCCGTCCCTCCACACATCCATCACAGCATCATGCTTCAAGTCTAGCTTCCTCTGGAATGTAAGATCCTTGAGGACAGAGCCTATCTTCACTTCATACCCTGGGTGTGTACCTCTGCCTTGGTTTGAAAGAGAGGATGGGGAAAGGGAAATGAGCCCTCAGGAAGTAGAGGCAGGTCCAGCCCCTTTGATTCAATTATGAAATAATAGACCATGTCATCATCTGCTGCTAGGAATCTGGTATGAGGCTTAAGGAAGATTTGGAGTCACTGAAAAACGGAAATGGACATGAGAGCTGATCAAAGGAAAGAAAACCAGTTTTTCCTGGCGTGACACAGCTCAGACTGGAAACCATTTATTTGTTGCATCAATAAAATTAGTGGTGTGATTTCCTCCAGCTGTGCTCAGCAACGTGTGACTAGAAGCAGAAAGCAGACTAGCTAGAGGGATCCAGACTTGGGGTTTTGCTAAATAGATGGGCTGTAAGTACGAAGAAGTAAAGAATTGAAGGTGCTGGTGGGAGTGTAGTTCACGTGATTGGCTGTGCTCATTGTTGATTGTAGTGTTTCTTTGGAGCACCTTTGAACAAATAACAGAGATAGGACGAGATTAACCTGGTTTTGATCTGCTCCAGGACCGGAGAGTCTGACTTTCTGGTGGCTGAAATAAGAGAAGTTCTCCAAGCTAACACGACCATACTTTGTTTCTGAACTTCAAATTACCTGACCAAAATCCTGAGGCTTGAGACTAACCCAAGTAGAGTTCAAAAAATTTTAAGTTTCATATTCAGAATGTTTGATATGGAAAACATTAGACCTCAGTTAAAATGAATTACATTTTATTTTAGGAAATGAAATGGGTCATCTGAATCTCTCCTAAGGACCCAGAAATAATGACAATCAAAAACTGCCCCAGTGATTTCCAAAATGCTCTCTAGAGGGTGAAACCCTCCCATTGACAGTCCTTGCTATAGACAATGGACTGTGAATGGAAACTGCACACAAGAGAGCTATGGGGTCAGTAGGACCTGAGGGGTAAAGAAGGAAGCATCTAAAAACCCTGGGTTCTGGCGTTTTGAGGACTTGGAGGTTATGGTTCTCTTAACACAGGACGAAGCCCTGGATCGGGGTAGGGGCGGGGATGAGAAGTTCAGTTCTTGCCTTTTTTGACTGAGGTGGTCTGAGGCAGTGCCAGCCAAGGTGGAGCAAGTTGGGACTAAGGAACTGTGAAGGGGCTTCCGAGGAACTAGCCATGTTCTATACCCCAGGCCAGGTAGTAGGTAACTGGGCTGTGTGAATCCTTAAACCAGACATATAAAAATTATGTTTATAACAAAAACCCTGCTATACTGGTGCCTAAGAAATGATAAAGTATGGAGTTGGCCCAAAACTTCATTTAAGTTTTTGTAACATCTTATGCGGAAACGTGAACCAACTTTTTGGCCAACCCAATATTTGAAGAGGGGCTTCCCAGGTCGCAGCTAGTGGTAAAGAACCCTCTTACTAATGCAGGAGACTTAAGAGATGTGGGTTTGATCCCTGGATCGAGAAGATCCCCTGGAAGAGGGCATGGCAACCCACTCCAGTATTCTTGCCTGGAGAATCCCATGGACACTGGAACCTGGGGTCTCAAAGAGTCTGACACAACTGAAGCGACTTAGCACAATATAGGAAGGAGGAGGGGAAAGAGGGCCAGAGTCTGGAGAACTTGACAGGAATCTGGTGAGGAAGGAAGGAAAACAGCAGCTGGTCTCCGGAGCCTGAATTCTGGAACTGGACAAATCTGTGCTTAAATCTCAACTTCTCTTATGAGTTGGTTAGGCAAGATCTTTGTAACCTGGTCAGTCAGTCAGTCATTACAGTCGCTCAGTCGTGTCCAACTTTTTGCGACCCCATGGACTGCAGCATGCCAGGCCTCCCTGTCCATCACCAGTTCCAGGAGTTTACTCAAACTCATGTCCATTGAGTCGGTGATGCCATCCAACCATCTCATCCTCTAACCTGGTAGGGCCTCCATTTTCTCCTCTGTGAACCAGGAACAGCATAGGAACGTCCCAAGGTTGTCATAAGAATTAAGTGAGAAGATTGTCACTCCCTAGTATGGTGTCAGTGTTGTAGCCACACGNCTCATGTCCATTGAGTCGGTGATGCCATCCAACCATCTCATCCTCTAACCTGGTAGGGCCTCCATTTTCTCCTCTGTGAACCAGGAACAGCATAGGAACGTCCCAAGGTTGTCATAAGAATTAAGTGAGAAGATTGTCACTCCCTAGTATGGTGTCAGTGTTGTAGCCACACGTTTTGGGAAACAAACTCACTCAGAAGGACAATGCAGATAGTGGAGTGCAGTTTATTACACTGGCAGGACCAAGGCAGAGTCTCCTCTTAGCCAAGGACCCTGACCAGTTTTTGTGAAAACCTTGTATACCCTAGGTGTACGTGTGCAAACCCACCTCCCTAAATTCCCTGAAACTAGTCTGAACAAAGGAAAAGAAAGATACAGTCAAAGATGACCCGTGATTCATATGCCTTAGGCCTAGGTAGTTAACAGTGGACAATTATCAATAGGCCTGTGCTCATACCTCAATAAGCATAATAGAATTTATGATTCTATTCAGTTACACAGATAATTAGGGTAGTCTTTTAGGTAACGGAGAGTCTAGGAATGAGCCCTGGGGCTCTTCCATCCGGGGGTCTGGTTTTCCAGTTGGTATGTCATTTCCATAGATACTGGGCATAATAGCTCAAAGTCCAGAGTCCAGCCCAAGATGGAGTCCTGCTTTCAAGATGGGCCTGTTCTGTCTGTTTCCTCCTTCATCAGCACCTAATCCATGCCCTCTCTGCTTCCTTTCTTATCACACCTTTCCCTGCGTCTGTGCCCACGTCTTCCTCCCAACACAGCTGTGGCTAAAACCAGCCCAACTGCTCTTTTCCCAGTGAGTTATTTATAACTGTGTCCCCTTGCGAGCTGCCTGAAAAGGAGTCCTGCTGCCCTCGGGCTTAGACACTCAATGTGTGTGGGCTTAGACACTGGATGTGTGTACAGCAATGCGGATTCTGGTGCTGCGGCTGGAGGGCGGAGGTATAAATAGTTCACACTGGGAGCCTCTTTGAGAGAGACAAACGCTGTACTACCAGATCTTTCTTCTCATACCGCAGGCGTTTTCAGCCCCGGCCACGGCGTTTGCTGTCTGCTGATGGGAAAGTCTTCCTCAACTTATGGTTCATACCCCATCCTTCTGAAGTGCTGGTTATGTTCAAAACTCTGCCAGAAAAGGTTTGTGTTTTTTTATGTGTGCCAGAATGGAAACTGGCTGTTTTTATGTCCCACAGTTAAACATTGTCAGTTTCAGAGAATCTCTTGTTGGGTTTTTTTCCCCCAGGAACATTTAATAACTGAAATCTCTCAGCTTCTCTTATTTTCCTTGCTTTATTATAATTTCCCTTGTGCCTCGTTATTTCATAGTTCTGCTTCTCCGTGGTCATTACTGAACACTAATGGAGCTTCTGAGACTCCTTATTAATCCTTAATTTCCTCCCTAGCTCCAAGAAAACCTCACCCTGATGTGCTGAAGCTGAAGAGAGGTTGAGATCACACTTAATCACAGTAATTAGCTGGTTTCTGTTTTCTGAGGAGTTCCTCTAAGTACCTCATTTACTGACAAAGGTTAACCATTAAAAAGAATAGATACAGAAATGTGTAATGCATTCAAGTATTAACTNCAAGAAAACCTCACCCTGATGTGCTGAAGCTGAAGAGAGGTTGAGATCACACTTAATCACAGTAATTAGCTGGTTTCTGTTTTCTGAGGAGTTCCTCTAAGTACCTCATTTACTGACAAAGGTTAACCATTAAAAAGAATAGATACAGAAATGTGTAATGCATTCAAGTATTAACTAAATAAATGCAGTGTTGAAAATGGCAATTTGGGAACATTCTGATTTTTCTTTGTAAGTGAAACCTGTTTTTTAGCAATCTAGGTTTCTTACACTTTCCACCACCCCCAACTTTTTTGAGGTGTGGGGCTTCCCTAATGGCTCAGATGGTAAAGAATCTGCCTGAAATGCAGGAGTTCCTGGTTCAGTTCCTGGGTTGGGAAGATCCCCTGGAGAAGGGAATGGCAAGTCACTCCAGTATTCTTGCCTGGAGAATTCCATGGACAGAGGAGCCTGGCGGGCTACATACAGTCCGTGGGGTTCCAGAGTCAGACATGACTGAGCAACAAATACTTGCTGCTGCTGCTGCTGCTAAGTCGCTTCAGTTGTGTCCAACTCTGTGCATCCCTATGGACAGCAGCCCAGCAGGCTCTGTCCATGGGATTCTCTAGGCAAGAATACTGCAGTGGGTTGCCATTTTCTTCTCCCAACTAATACTTATTGAGGTGTAATTAACAAATAAAATTGTATATATTTAAATTGTACAGCATGATGATTTGATATACATTATAAAATGAGTACCACAGTTAATACATTCATCACCTCACATAGTTACTTTTTTTGTTTTTTGGAGGTGAGAATGCTTATCCAACTCTAACAAAATTTCAAGTATACAATACAGTGTTGTTAACTATAGTCACCGCGCTGTACATTAAATCCTCAGAACTTATTTATCTTATAAAAAAAGTTTTTACCTCTTGACCACATTGCACCATTTCCCCCATCCCCTGGTAACCACTTTTCTGTAAGTTTGACCTTCATTTTTAGATCCCACATATGAGTGAGATCATACAGTGTATCTTTCTCTGTGGTTTATTTCACTTAGCATAATATCATTCAAATTTACCCATGTTGTTGTAAATGGCAGTTCTTTTTAATGTCTGAATAATACTCCTTTGTGTGTGTATGCTTGTGTGTGTAACATTTTTTTTATCCACTTATCCATATACTAGACACTTAGGTTATTTCCATATCTTGGCTACTGTGAGTAATTCTACATGGAAGTGCAGATAATCTCTTTAATATATTGATTTATTTCTTTTGATATATCCCCAGAAGTGGGTTTGCTGGATCATATATGATAATCTTACATGCAACAGAAAGAAACTGGATCCTTGTCTTATACCAATCACAAAAATTAACTTCAGGTGGATTAAAGACAACTGTTAAGACTGGAAACTATAAAATCTTAGAGGAAAACTGGGAAAAAAACTCTTTGACACCAGTCTTGGCAATGACTTTTTTGGATACAACAACAAAAGCATAGGTAACAAGAGCAAAAATAAACAAGTGAGATAATATCAAACTAAAAAACCTCTGCTGGCAAAGGAACAAATCAATGGAAGGAGAAGACAACCTACATAATGAGGGAAAATATTTGCAAACTATATATACCTAAAATATGTAAGGAACTCATATAACTCAATGGCAAAAGCAAGAACAAAACAAAAATTTTTAAACCTATAATCTGATTTTAAAATGATCAAAGGACCTGAATAGACATTTTTCCAAAGGAGACATACCAATGACCAACACATAAATGAAAAAGTGTTCAACATCACTAACCATCAGGGAAATGGGAAATCAAAATTGTGATGAGGTATCACCTTACACCTGTTAGGATGGCTGTTATTAAAAAAGACAAGAGAACAACTGTTGGTGAAGTTGTGGAGAAAAGGAAACATTTGTGGACTGTTAGTAGAAATGACGATTGGTGTAGCCATGATGGAAAACAGTGTGGAGATTCCTCAAGAAATTAGAAATAGAACTACCCTTTACTTCACCTATTCACCATGAGGATTTTTTAGGGCTTTTAAAAAATATAAAACTGCTACTTTCTGCAGTTAAGTCATAATTTTTCTCTTTTCCTTTGCTGAATGTTGATATTTAAGATCCACTGTTTGTTTTTTAGTCTTGTGTTTAAACTGTGTTGATAAGTAGTTATGTTTTCCTTACAGGTAGGAAGAAATAACAGCCCTCAGGGCAATGTTGTCTGAATATGAGTCCCTGCTAGGAATTTATTTGTGAACTTTGTAATGCGTTGATCATTGGTAATATAATCATATTTTGATGTGTTTTTGTCCACCAATGGCTTTAAAGAAACACATTGTTTTAATTCCCCAGCAGGAGTTACCTTGTCAAAAGACTTGTATAAACCGAGTTCATGAAAAACTTGTTGTTCATTTTTTCCAGATACTATCTTGTAACTATTATCACGTAGTATTCTGTGAAAATGTTAATTAAAAAATTCTTAAATATATTGTCCCTAATCAATTCTCATATATTTTTGTGTTCTCTTAGAAATTTCTTGAAACTTATTTCTTTGTATTGATTTTACTCACAGGTAGCTTTTAGAGCCTTAAAGCTAATTCTGCAGCTGATAGCCCCTTTCCATGACATTGTGGCCTACCTTTTCAGTTTTGCTAAACTTGGAAATTGTCCAGCATGTTTTGAATTTCCTCTGAGTCCTAACCCTCCGAGAGGTGACTGGGGAGGAACTGAGGGTATTGGTAAGTGACTAAAGGTGGTTAAAACTGCCTTCGATTTTCAGTTGAAATCCCATGACATGCTTTTTTTTTTTAAGCTTTATTGAGGCATAGTTGAAGAATAAAATTTGAGTGAACAATGTAATATTTGATATACATATATAGTATACACTGTGGAAGGATTTCCCCCATCTAATTAATTACTGTGAAGCCCTTAATGCTCAGAGAGAGAGAGAAGTCACTCAGTCGCATCTGACTCTTTGTGATGCCATGGACTGTAGCCCACCAGGCTCCTCCATCCATGGGATTTTCCAGGCAAGAATACTGGAGTGGGTTGCCATTTCCTTCTTCAGGGGATCTTCCTGACCCAGGGATTGAACCCGGGTCTCCCCCATTGCAGGTGGACACATTACCGTCTGAGCTACCAGGAATGCTCAGAAAGACAGGACTAAAATATTTCCTCATAAATGACAAAATGGCAAAGGGAAAGTCCCATCATATACTGTCTCCAAACTGACTGATTCCACATTTGTTGGCTAAACCACAAAGTATGCCAAGTCAGAACTGGGGGGCCTGGGGTTTTGCCCTGCCTCTGTCACTTGGATTACTAGAAGCTGGGCTCTTTACTCTCTGGGTCTCTGTTGTCATCTGTAGAATAAGGGTGATGATAACTGACTTAGAAGGTTATTCTGTGGATTAGAATCTGTAAAAAGTTTAGAAGGATGTATAAGTACCCTTTAAATACTAGTTTGCTTTCTTTCCCTTTCCCCTTTTGGCCTTCCTGAAAGGTCAAAGCCTTGCAGACAGCCCTTAGGTAGCTAACAAGACCCACTTGGTAGCCCTGTTAGTAAGAACAGTTGAGGCTTTTAGTTTTATCTGCCCATTGCTAATCCAACTCAGCACGATTTCTCAGATAAATACATGAGATAAAGACACTGAGATGCTTAGTAAGCTGGGTTTATCAAAAGCAGTGAAACTAATCTTACTATTTTAATCATTTGACTCCCATCCAAATTATGTCATTGGTCATGTAAATATTAATTAATTGATATCAAAATATAACATAGTAGCCAAGGATTTTAAAGTGTGAGAAGAGCCAAAACAATGAGGTAACATGCCTATTTAAACCTAAGTGATCTTAAAACAAATGTGATATAATTTGAATCTATTCCTCTCTGGCCAGTGCATCAAGGAAGTGTTTGTGGGAAATTATGACTTGTTCCAGGAGGAAGATTGATGCCTATATCTGAGAAGAGCCAGCAGGAAGGAATGGGGTTGGTGCTGCCCCAGCAGAGAAAGCTCAGAATTACTGCAGGCCTACTAGCAAGTCTTCAATAAGCATCAAGAAATTACACAAGTTCCAAAGCACCCTTAGCTCCTTTCCTTTTGCTAATCTTGGGACTGCTTTAAAAGGGGTTTACTCAGAAAATAAACTAAAATGTTCTCAGTAGAGCTGGATGTTGGGAGGGTATGGAGCTGGACGTTAGCTGAGGAAAAGAAGAAAGGAGGATGGGCCAGGAAAAATGCTACCCCCACCTCGAGAAGGGCAGACAGGTGTTATATGGAGATGAGGAAGAGCCAGAGCTGTGTTTCCAGAAGTCCCTGCATAGGAAGTTCTATAGCAGCTGGGAGAGGAGAAGCCCACACGGAAGATGATCTGGGGGTACTTACCCCCACTTGAATCAGTGGAGAAAAATAGGAGAGCTTGTCCTGGAGGAGGACGAAAAGAGGAGGCTGGCGAAGGAAAGAGGCTACACGTGGCCAGTCCAGAAGGATGAACCCACCAGTGCGACCCTGAGGGATAGTAGGAAATAATTGTTCATGACCTAGAACTGAGCAGGAAGGCAGTTGGTTTCTCACTATTTATATGCTTATGAACTAGAGACCACTGAAATATCTGGGGGTCCAGGCTTTCTGAGGTGTGCAGTTAGAGACCTACCTGTTGTCATGTTGCCAGTAAAAATATTTGTGCTCCAGGGAGAATGTACAAAGTTTTACATACTTTGCTTTGCTGAAAATAGATAAAGAGCAAACTGAACTAAAAAAAAAAATTCCACAGTAAGATAATCATCTTTTTTAAAGGCTGGGCTGCTTAGTTCCTGGCCTGCTTCCCAGAGGAGGCAAGGAGAACTAAGGTGAAAAGATGAGATGGATCTGTTCATATACCCACCAAACTCCCTTTAGCTGTTTCAGAATTATTTAGATTAGATAAAAGGATGTAGGTATGTACTTTAAAAAAGTTTTTTTTAAAGAAACACTTCAAATTTCAGCTGTGGTCCTCCCACTTGACAGAGGAAGCAGCTCTTAGACACTGTGGACTAGTTCTATGGACCCTGCCAAATTCTCTCCTTCCCTGAAGGCCAGCAACTCCCTTTGGAGTCAGTGTGAAGCAGAAGATGTAATCAGAATGTGGGAGTTTACATTGTGATTTCCTTGTAAAGGATTAGGAGACCAAAGAAACCCAGACACTACACACTGAACTTAGGGTTTCAGGAACAAAAGGTACTGGCTTTGAATATTCACATGGAGGCTGGGCCACTGTGATTCTTCTCTTTCTGATTTCCCACACAGAACCCTCCTGTGGAAAGGCACAAGAAAAGGCTCATTTGTTTCCTAGTGGAGCGTCTCCTCCTTCCCCCACCATCGGCCCCCTCCATGACCACGTGCAACCACCTGCCCCATCCTCACAGACAGGCTGCCTTCCCTGCCCACGCCCAGCATCCCTGCTCCCCCTGAGCACATGGCAACCATCTACCCCATCCTCACAGACATGCTGCCTTCCCTGCCCGTGCCCAGCACCCCTGCTCCCCATGAGCACATGGCAACCACCTGCCCCATCCTCACAGACAGGCTGCCTTTCCTGCCCATGCCCAGGATCCCTGCTCCCTCTGAGCAGTGTGACCCCACAGAAAAAGGCCCAAATGAGGAGTATTATCAGTGTGTAACTACGAAAATGTAGGCCCTCCTCCATACCTGTATTTTAATGATAATGCCACCTGCCAGCACATAACAGTTTTGCTGGGAAGTGACCGTGTAAAAGTGCACACACAGAATTTTATAAACAATAATAGAAATAATGAGAAAAATCATGCATAATCCAACTATTCTAACAAGTGAAATAATTTTACTTTACTTCCTTCTCACCCTTGCTCAAATACATTTTATAGAGCTTTAATCACAGGGTATGTGCAACTTTATATTCTTTTTTTATTGTCATTGCAGGGGATTATAAACTTTTTCTCCTGGTTACTGCATAGCCTGACAGAGTGTATTGCTTGTAGACCAAGCACACTAGACCTTGAACAAATAAGGCTCACCGACTACCCCTCCTTCCATCCACCACAAAATTCTTTGAGTTCTTGTACAGTTTGCTGTGACTCCTCTTCTGATGGAAGTTTCTTTTCAGCCCAATATGACCATCAGATTTATAAAGGATTCATAAAAAGTCTAATGATTGACCCCAATTCTTTTTTGGTTGGAAAAATACCCCCAAAATATTCTTCTGTTATGTGTAAAATGTCAAATGAGTATGAAATCTGGACTGCTTATCCTTTTCTAAGGATGAGCTTCCCTGGTGGCTCAGAGGTTAAAGCTTCTGCCTGCAATGCGGGAGACCCGGGTCTGATCCCTGGGTCAGGAAAATCCCCTGGAGAAGGAAATGGCAACCCACTCCAGTATTCTTGCCTGGAGAATCCCATGGATGGAGGAGCCTGGTAGGCTACAGTCCACGGGGTTGCAAAGAGTCAGACACAACTGAGCTACTTCACATCCTTTTCTAAAGCCAAGATCCCCTATTGCAAGTACATGTTGGCAACCATTCTCAGATCTGGTTCTTCCCTAATCAGGCTCTTGTGGACAGCCTCCCTGTTCTCAGTCCCCTGCCTTCCATCCCAGAAACACAGAAAGAGTTCCAGTACCANCAACTGAGCTACTTCACATCCTTTTCTAAAGCCAAGATCCCCTATTGCAAGTACATGTTGGCAACCATTCTCAGATCTGGTTCTTCCCTAATCAGGCTCTTGTGGACAGCCTCCCTGTTCTCAGTCCCCTGCCTTCCATCCCAGAAACACAGAAAGAGTTCCAGTACCAGGCCAGTTAGGGTACAAGGCTGCTGAAGTCTGGGTGAGCTGTTTATACAGCATAACTTTGGAAATGCTTCATAGGTCTCCCATCTCACTTCTGCCTTGGGCTACAATCAGGGATGGTGATCAGTTTCCACATTGCTTCTCTTTCCATACCAGGAATGTCCTCTCAAGTAGAAAACTATTACTATCTCCACAGTGAGCTGATGAGCATTTCACATCAGGTGACATCCTGTAGACCTGGAAATAGGGCCCACCC